>OZ024828.1:3011760-3270352 GCA_964016985.1 Anodontia alba | reverse complement strand
CGTTCTTACGTTTGTTCCTTATTTCCAAAGCTAAACATTTATATTTTTATTTCTTTGTCCGCTTATCACTGCATGCTGTGTGTTGAAAATATCGAAGAACAAAGAAAATCCAGATCAGACTGCGCATGTTGCGCAGTCTGATCTGGGGCTTCGCTGTTCGCTTCTGGTATTTTTTTTTTCAAATTGAGCATCATATATATATATAGACAATAAATTGAATGTAGACCTGTGAAATACTAAAGTTCCTACACCAGGTCGTATCTCCACACTGCTTGTACCAGAGGGATCGAAGTCAAAACCATTGAAGGTCCATCTGTAGCTGAAAAAGACATATCCGTATTCAACCAAATTATTGTGACACCTTAACTCCTTAATTTACTTGTCCTATTTTTAATTGATTAATTAATTAATTAATTAAATTTATTTATTCTTCTCGTCACATGATGCACAGAGGGTCGGGGGGGACATCCGTCTATGCATCTTACCCTAAATTGTTTACACACATTATACAGCACTCTGTTTAATGACATTATATCAAATATAATATAATCTTTCACATCTCTAACACCACAGGATCTGATATATTATTGATGTTGTAACATTATTTATCAGCATCCACCTACCCTAATCACCCCAAATACTTAGACAGCCAGCCAGCATTCTTTATAAATCTACAGGGGTCGTTATCGGCCCGTCAGCTATCCTGACGGGCCGATAACAGCCCGCTATAGATTTATGTAGAATGCTTACTGGGTGTCTCACTCATACCCATCCCATACTTGTCCTAAGATTTATACAAGTCAATTTACTCTCTGCGGATGTGCCTAAAAACTAATGGATGGGTGGGTGGCAAACAAACAGTGTAGACCCTGATCTGACGCCGCGTTCAGGCCTTTCTGTCCCAATGCATAGGCTTATCACGGCATGTAAATCTGGGCCCAGTTGTTCAAAGCTTCGTTAGCTTAACGAGCTCGTTAAGGGTCATTTCGTTGACTATTTTAGCGGATTCAATGTACAATATTCTGATATTTTTTGCTGAAAAAATGTGAGTAGCTTTTGCACTGCAAAAGCTACTCACATTTTTTCAGCAAAAAATTTCAGCATATTTGCGTATCACTCGATGTAAATTTTAACGAATCGTTAACTAACGATATCGTTAGCTTTGAACAACTGGGGCTTGACTTTTGAAAAGCGCAGACATAAAAAACATGTTCGCATGAATATTCTGTCATTAGGCATTATATATGATGTGTTTTAACCACACATGATAGGGTTTCACTGACCAAAATGAAACGCGCTTGCATTTTAAAAACCATTTCTGTTGTCGCGTAGACATAGGTCCTTTTTCCCGTTTGTCTCTTTGTTTGTCTTTTCGTTAAAGATTGCGTCAACCTAGCGGTTCGACCAATTTTCTAATGGTTATTTTGCATCTGTAATCCATGCATGTATTTACTTTTGTACACTATCACCCTAATTGACTTTGCCATTCAAATTCTTTAACCCATTTTTGACTGGCGTTCATATTAAAGTGATACTGGCAAGTGGTGTAGACCCAGATCACATGTCACATAACGCGGAATCTGATCAGGGTCTTCACTGTTTGCATTAAGTACAGAAATTTCTATAATTAATGACAATACTGAAAAAATAAGCACCCATTAAATTGGAAATGAGCCCGTCCAAAGAGAGAGGTGAAATAGTTCACCAGGCATAATTGGGTTAACAAATCGAATGGCCCTTTTTTCAGTGTCGACTTTGTAATTCAATCTCATTAATTCATTTTCTTCAAGAGTTCTTCTACATAAAACAATTGTGAAAATTAACACTTGGAGTAAGTGGTGGTCAGTTCCTCGACCGTCCACCGGCAGCACTGACAAATGTTGTGTGGTTGCGATCTACCTCTGATAATGAACCTTGTAATCTGATTCTGTCGCATTCTTCGAAATTCCTTTTGAAGTGCTTTCTGCACTTAACTCTTTCACTGCCACAGGCGATAATAACAGGCTTTTGCAAACAACATAGATCCAGACGAGACGGCTCAATGAGCTGTCTCATCTGGATCTACGCTGTTTGACATTCAGTCTTTCAACTTTACATATAAAAGTCTTTCCAAACGATAGTTTGTTAAAATAAAAAAGCAGACGACAAATGTCGTCTGAACTTTGGCGCCGAAAGAGTTAAAGCTCCATATCGAACGCGGACCAACAATGAACCTTGCATGCTTGATCGGGGAAGTCGGTCCACTGATCAGAATCATATATTTTTTTTATTGGAGGCAGTTCTGTTAAAATTGCTTTTTAACCCTTCTTAAAAACTATGTATTTTAAAGAGAAAGAATTTGCACCGAATGGGAGCAAATTGTTCCCTTCACAACAGACCCCTCTTCTGAAGGGACTTCATGATGCGCAAGTAGTTTTGGGTGGCACTCTGGGTCCATAGTGACGCCCAAAACTACTTGCGCAGGACAGCAAACGGGGTCATCAAAAAAGTTACCTCCCTTGTAAACAATATGTCGAGTGTATCCAGTTGATTTGTAGGATTTTCTCAATTGTTCTTGCATCCCTGTGCTAGCGTCTCGTGTGATTTGTAAGCCGGGACCATCCACTCGACATGTTACAGTGCGTCAGATCACGTGACTTGTAGTATAAAAATGTGAACAAAGTGTAGGTTTCTATACGTATTGGCATTTTACGAAATAAAGGGAATACCTCGGTAGTGGAGTGCCGTATGCAACGCAAGGTATTTCAAGTTGCTGCCCCTCATTGAAATATACTGTTCTGTCTGAATATTGAAATAAAATCTTTGGAGGCATGGCCGCTGAAGTTCCTGGAAAAAATATAGAAACGCAAATACGGGAATACTCAGTAAATGATTGAATCAGGTCAAGAGCAGAGCTGTTGGTGGGGGTCTTAAACCGAGGTTCATTGTGAGTGTATTAATTAATTGCTCTCAAGGGCATTGCTTTTAGATTTTATTTATCTTCAGCTGGTGTAAGTGCTGCGTTGCGGACGTAAAATGCCTCCCCTACTTTATTATACTATAATCTATACTTTCTGATCCTTTGTGATTATTGAGTTTATTCCTGGGCCCAGTTGTTCAAAGCTAACGATGTCGTTAGTTAACGATTCGTTAAAATTTACATCGAGTGATACGCAAATATGCTGAATTTTTTTGCTGAAAAAATGTGAGTAGCTTTTGCAGTGCAAAAGCTACTCACATTTTTTCAGCAAAAATATCAAAATATTGTATATTGAATCCGCTAAAACAGTTAACGAAATGACCCTTAACGAGCTCGTTAAGCTAACGACGCTTTGAACAACTGGGCCCAGATTTTTACAAATTATGTGAGGATCACTTCTAAGGCTTAAAAGTGCCCGCTATAGATTTATAAAGAATGCTAGCAGGGATATTATTTAAAGATTGAAACAATATCAGATAAAGGCCCTATGGCCAACCACATCTAATGAAGGCTCCAAACCTGAGATTCTGTCTTAGGCAACTGCGACAATGCGAGTTGCAAAACTAAAATGGATATGGAAAACAATAGCACCAGGGCCCGAGGATATAGAACATTTTTTTCATGCTCAACTCAGCTGAGCATGAAATATGTCCTACTAATAAATCTAAAATTACTAACAATTGCAAATTCTTTCTTGCTAAACATAGCAGAGCATGAACATTTATCTGCTAATAAATATGAAAATGCCAACTGTTGTTGGCAGTTTCATCTTTATTAGCAGAGACAATTTCATGCTCAGCTGAGCATAAAGTGTTTTATAACCTCGGGGCCTGGTTTTCTAAAAAAATCAAGCTGATGTGCTTCCTGGTTAAACCCAAATTCCTATATAATTGTGAGGCTCGTTCTCTGACTTCAGAACTCGAGAAATGAACCAAAAGAAAAGTGATGCTACCTCAAACTACTTAACATCACCTATTGCAACCACATAACCAATGGAGATGTACGCAAGCAAATCCAAGATACTACTGGCCCTCATGGTGAACTTCTCATTATGGTCAAGAAATAAAATGCAATACGGTCACAGCTTGCATTCCTTTAGCATTGGAAAGACAAGGCTGCAAGGAAGCATATGAAGAGACAAGCAGAGGGAGAAGAGATGTCAGATCACGAAAATATGCCTATATAATGTTGAGCACCTTAAACCCCACTTTTATATAGTAAAACTGGGGTTTACAGGGGTATACATTATTTTTCTTATTTCTTTTCAAAAACATAGATTGTGGGTACTCGTTAGAACCGCCTCGATGAGGCGGTTCTAACGAGTACCCACAATCTATGTTTTGAGTAGAAATATGAAAAATATCAGAATTTTTATCTGAAAATTTTCATTTTTGGGTGGTAAAATTTTCAATATATTTGAATAGGCATGTTTTCGTAATGAGATGATAACGCAACATCAAGAAACTGAGCTAAAAAAGGGTAAGATGGGGAGAAATAAAAATCTAAAAGTAACTAGAGTAAGCGAGCAGGGCTCACATTTACCACCGTCCAGTACCATCACCATAGCTAATGACAGATTTGTAAGTCTGTGGCCTTGACGTTGGTCAGCTGCAACAATGATATGCTGCTAACTGGCTTGTAGTAACAATAACCACTATTCAAAAAAAAAATAAATAAAAAAAAATAAATAAATAAAAAAAAAATAAAATAAAATAAATAAAAAAAAAATAAAATAAATAAAATAAAATAAAGGTAAGAGAAAAGTCCAGGGAGTGCCACAATCACAAACCGCAGCCCTTCCCAGACACCAAGAGGAAGAGGAAACTGACAAACCCAAACAAGCGCAAATCGAACAAACATACGAAAAGTACCAAGACTAGCTCTCTCTTCCCCAAGCGAGGTGATCGCAATACCAAAAGGACTGAAAACACAAGAACAAAATAACACAAGGTAAGACATAAAGCAAATCGCCTCGTAGAATAAACCACAAAGCAACTAGGAATAAGACCAACACCGGGACCACTACCTTAGAACGGTCAGTAAGATAAACCACGGGGGGAGTGGTGGTGGCCGGGGTGAGGTGGGGGGGAAGGGGTGAAACACTTTTACGGCCAGCCAACTTCACCCTTGGTCCCGAAGTAACTCTTAATACTGAAACACATAGAAAAATCGGTTCGCTTAAAGGTTCCAAACTTTATGCATTAAAGCGAAAATAACAATCAAATTCATCACTTTGATAAACAAAGACGAGTACTCAAGGCTAATTCTACTGTGTGACAGAGTAAATGAAAACCAATAGTTGAAACACGGCAGGCCAAGCCGAAGACAAATCGTCAAGCCCCAACCCACTGGTTAAAGTTTTACGAAGAGGCCGTTATTGAGCTTGAGGCCCGAACCGCCGTCGTACAATTAAAGAGTGTAGCATAGCCATCAACAATGATTGGGTTGATAACTTGGCATGCAGTCTGCCGCATAATATCCAGGCTATAACCGATTCTTTTATAACGGTTAGTTACTTTTCTGAATTGCTCCGAAAAGTTAGATTTCCCCATTCATTTTTCTGATTCTGTACACTAAGTCACCGTAAAATTCTAGTTCTGATATACCTTGTTGCAGAAGTGTTGGCGTTATATTTTTCTACCAAGGCATTGTGTCTGCGATAAAATTGCGAAAACGCCTTACGAAGTTTGAAACAATGATAGCCCTGCCTAAGAAGTTTGGCAGTAAGGGCTTAATAACGGTAGTTAAAGTCATTAAGATTTGAAGAAGCTCTGGCGAATCTAATAAGTTGGATATGTATACCCCATATGAGGTACGCCGGGAGACATCGCCATCCAGAAAAGGGAAATTGACTATATCAAAATCAAAATTGTCCTGTGTATCATAAATTTTGATGGAAACTGTACCATTAGATATACATAGATTCAAATCCAAACAAAGGTGCCTCGGATCGGAAGAATTGGCTTTATCTAACTAGAGTTCAGTAGGGTATATGCGGTCCACCATTTGGTCAAAGTAAATACTGTCGATATTTAATAAATCATTAAGGTATCTTAAAGTGGAATTGAAAGCCTCAATAATGTCAGCCTGATTTTCCCGTGAGAGAGATTTCATCAAATCATCTTTTTTAACAACAACAACAAAGAAGAAGAAGAAGAAGAAGAAGAAGAAAGAAACAAATCTACAACAAGAGGAGCACAATTAGTTCCCATCGGAATACCAATAGTTTACCTATAAAGTTTAGTTCCAAATCTAATTAAGATGTTATCCAAAAGATAAACAAAGGCATCACAGACTTTTTGACAAGACCATAAATTGTAATTCTTGTATACATCAGAAGTGAAAAAAGCACATTCTTCGTTGCAAACCAAATATTGGGTATTCTCCCGAATAAATGTTCGGTTAATTAAATCAATAAGTTTTATAAGATGATGAGATAACGTAGTATACAGTGTAGAAAAAATGTAGACAATTTAGAAGCCTTAAAAGTTTTAGATTTAAATTTATAGAGAACTTCATTGGAATTTTTAATTGACCAAAAACAGTTAATTCCGTCCCTTTCGTAAACAGTATCATAGTATCTACTCCAATGTTTTAACAGCAATAAGGCATGAAATAAGCAGTTTGGACAAAATAGTAGTCGTACATAAACTAGAATTTGCAATGAAACGTGCTTTATAAGGTCGTTTATGAAGTTTCGGTAACCAATATAATGAACTTCAATCGAAGACTTCCAGAAATATAAGTAAAGAAACAAAACCTAGCCCTTTCACCTCTGAGTTTCTGACATGAACACATCCATCTCTGACTTTGGACACATCCATTATTGCAAATAGGGGTTTCAGTTAAAATCAATAACAGAATTGGAAAGAGTGTAGATCCTGATGAGATGACTCATGTTACGAGACGTCTCATCTAGATCTGCACTGGCACTGTTTGCAAAAGTATCTGTATTGGTTTGTAGGGACGAAAGGGTTAACGTTAGCCTTTGACACAAATAATAACAATATTGCTAATTCTGTGACCTTGACCTTTGGTCGGCATCAGCAGAAAGATAATGTTATCTTATCCGTTTCCATCAGCTGTAATATCAGTTATATATCGATAACTTCAAGAGAAAGCTTTCAGAAACAGAAACAAAAATACTCATCACGAAAACATACCTATATAATTTTGACCCCCTTAAACACCACTTTTATATAGTAAAACTGTGGTCTTTATTGGGTATACATTTTTTTTCATATTTCTGCTCAAAACATAGATTGTGGGTGCTCGCTAGAACCGCCTCACCGAGGCGGTTCTAACGAGTACCCACAATCTATGTTTTAACAGAAATATGAAAAATATCAGAGATTTTTTATCTGAAAATTTTCAGTTTTTGGAGGTGAAATTTTCTATATATTTGAATAGGCGTGTTTTTGTAATGTGAAAAAAAGTGGAGAAACGAGAGAAAATGGTGTCTGGGAAGGGCTGCGATGTGTGATTGCGGCACTCCCGGGAATTTTCTCTTACCCTTTTTTATTAACATTTGAACAACAGCAATAACTCCATGATGACCTGTATAGAATCAGATTTAATACTTATCACACATCACGAACTTCAAGCGAATACATTATATTTTCAGGAACACATGTATCTGTTTTAATATGAAGTCGTTATAGACTTGCCTGTGTACAATGGTATAGAACGTAACAGAAAAAAAAATCTAATTAAATCATGGAATATTTTGAGGAAACCGACACTATTTTGTGTCACTTCATGAAATATTGTCTATGTGCAAAAATCGTAAAAAATAAATTCATGACTTAGTTCTTCCCAATGGGTTTGAAAGTCGCTATGTCGATTTCCCATTCATTGTACAGTCGACTCTAGTTATCTCGAATTCCAAGGGACTCTCTGAAACCCTTTGAGATATCCGTACCTCGAAATATCAGAGTTGCAGAAATGAGGAAAACAATAAATCGAACAACCACATTTAACAAATGAATATGTAATTTGACTCCTGAAGTTAGAGACATACTGAAAATATTGTGGAAAATAGGAGCAATTTCTCCTCTTTTTCACAATATTTTGTTACCTGTTCTTAGATTTCCGTGTTAAAACAGGGACCAGAATTTCTCTTCGAGATAAGCGGTTATTCGAGATAAGCGAGGTCGAGATAACGAGAGTCGTTTGTACTAGGTTATGTGTATTATGTTATTTATCAAAATACTTCTTAGCCTATTTTTTGGTGTTCATTTGAAAATTACTGCTTTTTTTTTTTCGAGATAATTTTATAAATGATGACTGGAGAGAGAATTTCGCAAAGTTTACTGTGACTGAAAGAAGTGAAGTGATGTGATATATATAGAGAGGATATTCAAATATTTGGAGTGAATATGACTTTTATTTCATCGAGTGAAGTGAAAAAATGTTTATTTCATGAGTGCCGAAGGCACGAATGAAATATACATTTTTTCACTTCACTGGATGAAATAAAAGTCATATTCACGACAAACATTTGAATTTTCTTTTTATTATATACATCACTTTCGACAGAAGAGATGCAAATCTTGCATTTGAAAGTGGAAGTCTGACACGCAGTTTTGTCCCTTGGCGGTGACATTTAAGAACCGCATAACAGCGGGAAACCTACTTCCGAAAGAAAATAGTCCCCGAAATATTTCAGCCTAAAAGCGTCTTTTTAAGGGATATGAGCAATAAAATCAACTGTATTTAGTTCAATTTAATAAAACAAGAAACATTTTAGGTATTGAACATGAACTGACACATTAAGGAGACCATTAATGTAAATAAGTAAAAAAGTAGCTTCAGATCTTATATTTTTCACTGCTCAGAGGAGTGAAAATATGTTTTATATTTTCACTAGTGAAAATATAATTTTTTCGAAATATGCATTTTATTTCATTAATAATTCTCTATATTTCATTACTTTGTATATAATAAAATGCTTTACTTACCACTATATTGTAGGTAAAATATCTGTAAAATGAATACGAAACGTAAAATTTGTTTTAAGGGTTTCATCTTTAAGTTTGCCATGCCAAGAAAGTAATAGAAGTAGCCAAGGTCTAACAGCTTATATAATTCCACTGCTTCTTGTTGACGAATAAAATCGCAGTTTCAGGATGGATCACTGTTTATTATAACCATTGACGTCATTTCTAACGCTTTAACAATAAAGGCAGCAACATGAAAAAAGGAACCGTCGCATATGTACGCCCAGTGAAGATTCTGATCAGCCTGCGCTTTCGCGCAGTCTGATCAGCATCTTCACTGGTCGCATTTTGGATAGCCGAGGATGCAAGGTTTCTTCATGCGGACAACGGAGACTCTAATCGGACTGCAAGGATGCGCAGGCTGATCTGAATTTTAGCTGGACACACATGTCAGAAGGTACGTTTTCTCAAAGTTGTTGCTAATATGCTTTGAACCCTCCATATGTGTCCTTATATGACCTAAATGATAAAATATACGGTGTTTATCCTAAAAAATTGTACCCCTGAACTCCTTACAACACTTGTCCTGAACTTTTTACCAGTCAGTTTTACAAAGTGTTGGTGTGTCTACAAATGTCTGGATGAATGGTAAACCGTGTAGACCCTGATCAGACGCCGCTTTCAGACGTTCTACACTGTTTGTTCAGGCCTGTCTATACCAGTATTTAAGATAAATATGAAACTGATAATAAGATAAGACCATTTTAAAGACACTCGGAACAAACTGCAATTTTTGTCACTGTATTGAATCAGTGACAAACTGTTTATACAGTAGAATCTCGATAATTCAAACTCCAATAATTCAAAATTCTCAATAATTCAAAATCATTTTGAAGTCCCGGCTTGAATATATGTATGCATTTTAACCCTCAATTATTCAAAGTCTCAATAATTCAAACAAAATTGTTTGGTCCCTTTGACTTTGAATTATCGAGGTTCCACTGTACATGTACAATTGATTCTTGTTAGCTCAAACACTAATAACTCAAACTACTACTTAAGTCAAAAGTTAAATTTTGGATAATGTTGGTTTAGTTTTGCTTTATGTTTATCACATTTCAACCCTTATCTCAATTTACTGTTATCTCAAACTGAAAATTCTGGTGCTTTGGAATCTGAAATAACGAGAGTCTACAGCACTTTGACCCTTATTTTGCTACAAAAGTTTCTGATCAGGGTCTTTAGAAAGGATATGCTTATCTGATACCATGTTATTTCCCTCGTCTTCCACCGATTCAGGGGCATGTCGAGGGTTTAGAACATTGACGTAGGTAGAACAGAATAATTTTTAATCATACCCTGTGAAATAAAAAAAGAAAACAAAAATCCCTAGTATCGCTTCCAAAATGAGGGCTACTCCTAAGGGAAAGAATTTGCTCCCAGAAACTTTGTTGGACGCACATATCAGAAGGTACTTTTTCTCACGCTGAGACAAAAAAATATTCCCTCCTTTATATCGCATATGATTTAAATATCAATTAATGTGCAACGAAAATGGCCCATATGTAATTTGCGGACAACGCAGGCTGATCTGGGCGTTCGATGCCGGCTTAGAGAATCAATAGATACTGAAGTATATGTCGACGAAGTACAGGTGCGCACGGTGATCTAGCTTGACCTACGTTGCCCACTAAATGCATAAGGGCCATTTGGGTGCGTTGCGCATCAATTTGTCATTTCAATAAAAGTAAAAAAAAAGTTTTAAAGATAAAGGTTTTATAACGCTGAAAACTTCAAAACTATTGCTAAAGAGACACTTCATTTCCTGAGGAGCACCACATCATCTCACTTGTTATTCAAAAAATTTTTATAGCATTACCCTTGCTTCCTAATGTACACACTAAACAACCAGACAGTCATTCAGTTTAAGTTAAGTGTTCCTATAAAATAATTTCAGCCGCCTGAGCGTCTGACATGTGCGCCCGACGAAGACTTGAATCAACATGCGCATCCGGTGTACACAGTGAAGATTCAAATCAGACAATGCGAATACACAGGCTGATCTGAATCTTTGCTGGACGCACAAGTCCAAAAGCAGGTTTTCCGATTATCGTTTTATTTACCTACTGTTAACCATTGTCCTGCTGAATAAATTAAGGTGCCTCGCCCTTTTCGAATTTTCAGCCAATCAGATTATTTGATCCAGATTGTTGATATACGAGTAAATTCACATACTGAATGGCAAAACTGTAGATCCTGATCAGCTGGCTTCTAAGAAGCCAACTGATCTTGGATTACACTGTTTGCAAAGGCAGTGCATATCCGGGTTCAGCAGGACAAGGGTTAAGATTTTACAATTCCAGGTTTTAAAGTATAGTGATATATGGCATCGAAGTTGACTGACTCATACAGTTTGAATGTAAGAGATGTGACATCTCAGTCAACTATTTACTATATAAAAATGCATTTACTGATAAATGCACTCTCCTCTCTGTCTGTCTGTCTGTCTCTCTCTCTGCCTGTCAGTATCTGCCTATCTCTCCATATGAACAAGTAGTGAGAATTTATTCTTAAATATACGAGCGTATCTTTACTCGATTTGGAATCGAAATAAATATCCCGTCGTATTGGATATTTTAGCCGAAAAGGAGAGATAAACCCTAGAAAATGTTGAATCCGAACCGGTCCACGGTATATATTTAAATTTTACCTACCGCGGGTTCAAAGTATTCAAAATATTTAGTAAGTCTTCTAAATATCGTGAATTGATTGTTTCAAAAACATCGGCTGGAACTACACGAGATCAGGACAGCAATAAAAATAAGTCTGCAGTAAGTGGGGGGGGGGGGGGGGGGGGGAGGGGGATTCCGCAATTTATTTGCATACTGTAGTAATAAAATATTCTGCAGTATGGCTGTTTATTTCGATTCAAACTCGAATAAAGATATTGTCACCGCTCAGCTATGTAGAGAGAGAGAGAGAGAGAGGGAAAGCACTTATCAATAATTTACAGTCGTAGAGAGAGCACTTATCAGTAATTTACAGTCGCACTTCAATATTCAATAGCTCGAACACCTTTGGGGCTATGGGATTTTTTTTAGATAAGGCACAGCATGACATTTGCGCGACAAACTGTATGTATGGTGTTAACGCAATTATGGTTGTTAACTTTGGTTCCTTCTTTAATCATCAGAATTGCTAAAATCGTTCCGTTCCGATATCCAAGATGTTCGCCGTGGTGGCCATCTGGAAAATCTTCAAACGGTATCTCCTCCCGGACGGTAAGTCGGATTTAGCCGAAACTTGGTGGGAGCATTGAGGAGATATGGAGATTCAAAATGACTAAAATCGTTCCGTTCCGTTCCGTTCCGATATCCAAAATGGCTGCCGTGGCGGTCATCTTGAAATTCTTCAAACGACATCTCCTCCCACTCGGTAAATTGGATTGAGCTGACACTTGGTAGGAGGCATCAGAGCGACATAGAGATTCAGAATTGCTAAAATCATTTCGTTTCGATATTCAAGATGACCGCTTCGGCGGTTCCGATATCCAAGGTGGCCGCCATGACGTCCATCTTGAAAATCTTCAAACGACATCTGCTCCCGGACGGTAAGTCGGATTTAGCCGAAACTTGGTGGGAAGCATAGGGGCGAAATGCAGATTTAGAATTGTTAAAATCATTTTGTTACACTATCCAAGATGGCCACCACGGCGACCATCTTGAAAATCTTCAATTGGTATCTGCTCACGAACGGTAAGTTTGATTGAGTCGAAACTTGGTGGAAAGTATATTTAGAATTGCTAAAGTCATTCCCATCAGATCTCTTAGATGGTCACCATGGCGGCCTTCTTGAAAATCTTCAAAGCAAATCTGCTCCAGATTCGTAAGTGGGATTGAGCTGAAAGCTGGTGGGAGTCTTTGGGGCGACATGGAGATTAAGAATTGCTAAAATCGTTCAGTTGCGATATCCAAGATAGGTGCCGTGTCAGTAATCTAGAAACTCTTGAAACGCATCGAGGGATAGAGCTGAAACTTGACTGTAGGCATTGGGGTGTTATGGAGATTCAGAATTGCAAAAATCATTCTGTTCCGGTAGCCAAGATGGCCGATGGTGGCCTTGAAATTCTTCAAACGGCATCTCCTCCCAAACTGTTGGTCGAATTGAGCCGAAAATTGATGGGAGGCATCATAGTGACAGGGAGATTAGGAATTGCTAAAATCCTTCAGTTCAAATATCTAAGATGGTAGCCATCTTAGAATATTTTAAATCACTAAAATATTTTAAAACGGTAAGTCGAACTGAGCCGAAACATGGTGGAAGGCATTGGGGGCAACGTGGAGATTCAGAAATGCTAAAATCGTTTCGTTCTGTTATCCTCAATCGCCACCACGATGGCCATCTTGAAACTCTTCAAACAGCATTAGATTCAGAATTGCTAATCTGATCTGATAGCCAAAGACGACCACCATGGCACAATGTAACATATCATGATCAGCCTAACCCAGGTGAGCGATTTCTGCCCACTTGGGACTCTAGTTAGAAATTAACAGACGTGCTCACGCCTTGTATTTTATGGTGTGAATATGTCATTTGTAAGAAAGCATAAGATCAAATAAGCTTCTGTTACCTCAAGTGGTCTCCAGTTAGCAGAACATATGTCACAGAAACCTGTCATTTATGACGGTATGAGTTATTTGGTGTGCTAAATAGTCAAACTATACTATAATCTACTATATATAAACTGGTTGACAAACTGTAACAATCTAAGGTATTGCAGATGTTTTATGCACATGATTACTGCAGATGTCATTAACTGCTTGTGTAGAGGCCAGAAAACAACGTTGCTCCATATTTCGTTATGGTGCTAATTTCGGATCATCTGAGACTTGGGTTCATATACTGCATGTGGAAAAAGACTTCCACCCAAAGCTGCTGGATGTGGGGCATGAGGAACGTTTTCGGGTTTTCATTATTATGAACAAACTCAATCAATCCAAATCTGCTATTTTTCTTTTTTTTTCTTTTTTTTCTTCATTTTATTATCTATATCCAAAGAATCCCTGTTATGTATTTGTATTATTAAGAATCGATCCATATATTAGTTTTACAGCTTTGTTGCCATAGCAACCAAGCTATTTATTTTACCAGCAAATCAAATACAGGTGACTCTCGTTATCTCGAATTCCAAGGGACTCACTGAAATACTTTGAGATATCCGTACCTCGACATATCAGAGTTGAGAGAGTGAGGAAAACAATAAATTGAACAACCACATTTAACAAATGAATATGTAATTTTCCTCCTGAAGTTAGAAATTGATTTAGGATTGAATTCAGGCTGCCTCATTAATATTCAGGAGTCATTTTATGATATCATAAGGGAAGAGTATAATTTTAAACTTTTTTAAATTGCCAATATTTTTTGCTTTTTAATCTGCATCAATTCAGTTTTCACATTGTTTAATTTATTCAACTCCTTTAAACTAATATACATAGGAATTTAACTCTTATTTTCCGTTTAAAGTGTTACATTTCGAATTTAAAAATTTCATTTAAATAATTTAAAATCCAGTTACAATGCTTAATGATTAGCCAAAATTGACTTTTTTGGTATTCATTTATATGATATACACCCAAAATTCACTATTAATGAAAAAAAAAACTTACGAAAATTTAATATTAGTCAAGTTTTAAACATTTTAAAATTTAGCTTTAAATTGAAATAACTGATTAAATTTTGAGTTAAATTCTCTATTCATGGGCTTATTTGTGGACAGAGACCAATATCAATAATGGTTAAGGAGAAAAACTATGTAGCATATAAGGAAATGCAGAATATTCCTGTTTAAAATTTCAATTTAAAATCTAAGTTCCACTATGACATCACAGAATATGGCATTGTGGGCCTTAATCAATAAACAATCCAAGGGAGGTTACTCTAACAGGAAAAAAGGTAGGTATCGTAAATTAATCGCCATAACTTTTCATTGGATTGGAATTTTTTATGGGGTTTTCAACAAAATAATTATCTTAAAGCATTCTATCAACACCTAAAAACCAGGCATATTTTAAATTTCTTTGTATTTGCCCTTTAAGTGTGCTGTGACAACCAAAACATGTATCCTTCCAACAAATCAAAATAACATGGACTGCTACTTTATAGTCATCTATTTAATTTCTAATCAAGAATCAGTAACGTCATTAAGAATGATTTGTTGAGTATGTATGCGCTGTTTATTAACAAAGAAAAAAGATGGAAATGCATTAAATACACGCGTATTTGATAACAAGAGTTGTCAGGAGACAACACAGCTCGCCGGAAAGGGCTGATCGGATAAGAAAACAATCTTTAAATATTAAAGATTAAATGCAACTTAAACATAGCTGTGAATGACAGGGTATGACCTGACTTTGATGTCGAAAGAATGTCAAACTGAGGGATGGGGTATATGTCATTAAAACGTCGTCCCTTAGATTGGTGTTGACGAAATATGAAAGCTATATTTTATATATTTCAGGAGTCATGTACACTTTTCAAAACTTAAACACAGCTGTAAATGACAAAGTATGGCCTGACTTTGACCTAGGCAGAAGGTCAAACTGAGGAAGCGTTGTGTGCTATTGAAAGGTTTTACCCTAACTTTGGTGTGGGCCAAATATGAAAGCGGTATCTTGAATACTTCAACAGTTACAAACACTTTTCAAAACTTAAACGCAGAACTCGAACTTGGGTTGAAATGACAAATAATGATCTGACCTTGACCTAGGCAGAAAGTCAAACTGAGGAAAGGGTGTGTGCTATTAAAAGATCTAAATCTAAGGCTGGTGTGGGCCAAATATTAAAGCTCTATCTTGAATACTTCAGCAGTTATGTACACTTTTCAAAACTATAACGCAAAACTTAAACATGGGTGTAAATGACAAAGTAAGAACTGACCTTGACCTACATAAAGGGTCTAACTTGGGGATGGGGGTGTATGCTATTGAAAGGTCTTACCCTAAGGTAAGTGTAGGCCAAATATAAAAGCAGTACCTTAAACAATTAAAAAACTATGCACACCTGTGAAAACTTAAACATTGTGCTAAAAATGACGCGGATGCCGACGCAGTCGCCGACGCCAACGACTGGGTCACAACATAAGCTCTCCAGGGACATAGTCCCAGCGAGCTAAAAATCAAATTGAACAATTAAAACTAAGAAAAACAAAGATAGAAATGTTTATAGCATGCATTTCAACAAGTTCGGGGTTACTGTGGGAACTTTTAGCATTCTTCAACATTTAGGAGCAGCAATTCCATTTGCTTTTCATAACAATAATTGCAACATGCAAACTGAATGATTAAAATTACCAATTTTTACCAAATTTATGCCCCGGTATCCACACATTGGGCCCAGAACAAAACTATTATAATTTACTTCTGTATTGTAGAAATATAATACCATTGACAAAAAGCTAAGATTTTGTAGCCAATTAATTTATTAAAAAAATAATAAGAAATCAGCAGTTTTCATTAAAATGTATCACTTTTTATCCCGAAACTGTCTAAAGTACTTTCTTACCAGGACAACAAATTCTTTAAGACATACTGAACAGTACAATATAAATACATAGGCAAAATTAAACTTTGGAAAAATGCATGTTCAAAAACATATGTATATTACAAGAGATTTTATTGCGTTTTCACCTAAAAATGACTGCTTTCCCACCACTTTTCTTCTTTAATACAGTCCTATTAGATTATCAGCATATTTTCCCCTTCACTAACAAGGAAAACAAAATGAGGATAGGTGATGGTGTGGAAGAGCTAAGTGTTGGGTAAAACTTATTTTTTTAAGGTTGGTGCTCCGAGTAAGAGACGTGTTGTAAGATACTTAACTAATTAACTGAGCAATTATTGTTCTAATATGTGCCAAACAGTCTGCATCATGCCAAATGCAATGTTTAACATGTTTATATACGTTTTAGCCCGAACCTTATACGAAGGCTAATATTGAAAGATACAAGGATTTATGGAATAAAACCGAGGGGTTCAGGAGGGCCAATATTTTACGGTATCAACCGGGCCAATATTCTTCTTCTTTTTCCCGTACAAGACCCACTCTGGAGCATTGTCGTACTTGGACTATGTAAAAGGTTGTGGTGAGGCGTAATCAATAGACGATAAAATAACTGGTGCAGGTTAAAATCTCTAAAAAACAGTTCTGCACAGGCTAATGAAGACTTGCTAGATCCCTCTTAAAGCCCTGAAGGGTCTTAGACATGGCGATGTGCTTTGGTGGATTGTTTCAAAGCCTGATGCCTGACGGGAAGAAGGAGTGCAGGTAGACGTCTGTTCTGCAGTACGGTACCAGATAACGAAGACTGTGTCCTCTGGTTCCGGTAGGATGTAAGAATCTGGATCCAGTTGTTCAAAGCTAACGATGTCGTTAGTTAACGATTTGTTAAAATTTAGATCAAGTGATACGCGTATATGCTGAAATTGTTTGCTGAAAAAATGTAAGTAGCTTTTGCATTGCAAGAGCTACTCACATTTTTTCAGCAAAAAATATCATAATATTGTATATTGAATCTGCTAAAACAGTTAACGAAATGACCCTTAACGAGCTTGTTAAGCTAACGACGCTTTGAACAACTAGGCCCTGGAGGCCGGGATGTCCACTAGTCCATAAGTATTGCGGTGCATCATCACGTTTGGCATCTTTGGCATCGCTGTTGGAGTGGTGGCCAATTCAGGTCCTCTATATCTGGGAGGTGCTACTTGTAGTATGGTAGTCGCCTTTCACAAACCAGGGCCCAGTTGTTCAAAGCTAACGATGTCGTTAGTTAACGATTCGTTAAAATTTACATCGAGTGATATGCAAATATGCTGAAATCTTTTGCTGAAAAAATGTGAGTAGCTTTTGCAGTGCAAAAGCTACTCACATTTTTTCAGCAAAAAATATCAGAATTTTGTATATTGAATCTGCTAAAACAGTTAACGAAATGACCCTTAACAAGCTGGTTAAGCTAACGACACTTTGAACAACTGGGCCCTGGCTGCACGGCGTTGTACCGCCTCCAACTGCTATATGCATTATGTTGTGTGTGGATCCCATGCTGACTCGCCATAGTCGATGATGGGCCTGACTAGCGTCTTGTAGCACTGGGCTCTTACATCCTGGGGACAGCTGGAAAGGTTTCGTCGTAGAAAGGCTAGACTGTCATTTGCTTTCTTGGTGGTAGCATTCACGTGGGCTTTCCATGAGAGATCTTCTGAGATGACAACGCCTAGGTACTTCCCAGTCTTGGTGACAGTTAAGTCATGGCCATGGATATGATAAGTGGCTTCAATTGGATTTCTCCTTTTGGTTACCCTGACTACTTCGCATTTACTAGGGTAAAATGACATCTGCCAGTCCTGTTCCCACTGCCGGAACTGGTCCAGATCCTTCTGCAGCGCTGCTGTATCAGCTGAACTTGAAATCTTGAGGTACAGGAGGCTATCATCAGCAAATAGGTAGGCAGTGGAGCTAACTTTCTGAGGCAGGTCATTGGTGTATAATTATAAAGTAGCGGTCCAAGGACTGTTCCTTGGGGGACACCCGAGACCACAGGAACGGGTGTTGAAGACCGACCTTCAACCCGGACTTGCTGACTTCTGTCCCGTGGGAAGCTTTGACTCCATTTCAGAAGGTTGTCTTGTATAACATAGTGTCTGAGCAAGGCGCTCATGCGGCACCTTGTCGAACGCCTTGTTAAAGTATCTATCTGCTGGCCTTCATCCATTCCTGCTACAAGGTCTTGAAGTGTCAGGATAAGCTGGCGCTCACAGGACCGTCCTTTGCGAAATCCATGTTGTTGATCAGACAAAGTGCCATGGGCCTCAAGGTGTTGCTTAACTTGACTGAGTAGGATATGTTCCATCACATTGCTGCATACTGAAATTAAAGAGATTGGTCTGTAGTTGGCTGGACTTCTACGATCGTCTTTTTTGAAGATCGGAGCCACATATGCTTGCCTCCAATCTTGAGGTACTTCACTTTGCCGCAGAGAGGCCTGGAAGATGAGTGTCAGGGCTAGGCTTATTTTGTCTGCGTACTCTTTCAGGAACCGAGATGGGATACTGTCTGGGCCGGTAGCCTTATGAGCATCCAGATTGGAGAGCAGTTTCTTTACACCTTCACCAGTTATGGTAAAACTGTGCATTGTTGAAAATGGTTCTCCACACATGCTTGGTAGGTGTGAGTGATCTGCTGCGAAGGCACTGCTGAACTGGTTGTTGACTAGTGTAGCCTTTATCTTGGGGGTTGCTATAGGCAATACCGTCTGCTGACTTCAGAGGCGAAACTCCGCTACTGTTGCATCTCTTAGATTTGACCAAGGAATACAGCTTCTTGGGGTTCTGGTCGCTGGACACAGTGTCGCGGACATAAGAATTATAAGAAAAGGGGAAAAAAGAGAAAAGTCCAGGGAGTGTCACAAAATTTAAAAAAAATGTAAGAGAAAAGTCCAGGGAGTGCCACAATCACAAACCGCAGCCCTTCCCAGACACCAAGAGGACGAGGAAACCGACAAAATCAAACAAGCACAAATCGAACAAACGTACGAAAAGTACTAAGATTAGCTCTCTCTTCCCCAAGCGAGTTAATCGCAATGCTAAAAGGACTGAAACACAAGAACAAAATAACACAAGGAAAGACATAAAACAAATCTCCTCGTAGAATAAACCACAAAGCAACAAAGGGAAGGACTAACACCGGGACCACCGCCTTAGAACGGTCAGTAGAATACACTGCCGGGGAGGGGAGGGGTGGGGTGGTGTGTGTGTGTGGGGAGGGGGGGGGAGGTTAAACCACTTTTACAGCTAGCTAACTGCATTCCTGCATTCGACTTTCACCTCCTTCTGGAGTCATTTGAAGTGCTTGGTGTCTTCAGGTTTACCCGATTTCCTAACCCTTCGAAAGGCTTTCTTCTTTCTTTAAGAGAGTCTTTTGGCATTTCTGGTGATCCAGGGCTAAATGAAGCAAGAGGACGACATTTTTGAGGGAACATTTTCGGAGATGGCATGAGAGAAGAAGTTCTTGAAGTTATCCCAAAGTTGGTCAATGTCAGACCATTCCGTATTGTTTTCTACAAAAGTCTGTGAAAACTGTGGATACTTTTCGCGCAGGCTTTCCGAGTTAGCATGTTTCCAGGAGTATCTGTCTTGAGGGAGGCTTATTCCTGGGAACTTTAGTGCCAGCTTGAATAAATACCACATCATGGTCACTTACACCTGGTAGGAGTTTACACTTCTCTATCAAGGTAGGCCTGTTAGCTATAAAAATGTCCAGGATGTTCTGTCCCCTTATGGGGAAGTCCACAAATTTGTTCTGATCCAATGTCTTAGATCAAGTCAAGCAAGAGCTGATTGATGGTCATTGTGTTATTGCTACCTGCGATGGTGCTGTTTTGCCAGTTGATGTCCTGTAGGTTTATATCCAAATTGTTGCTTTTGGGTGAGAGTTGCTAAGCTCTTTGATGCTGGAACACAAATTTTCCATGTAAGCCTGGTCACTGCTAGGAGGGCAATAGAGTGCGCTGTCAAGAAGGGGTGATTTACCAGGACAATCAAATGATGCAACAACTAACTCTGTATGAGTCTGCAAGCTGATCTCTGTGCCGTTGATGCTGTCACGAACTGCAATCATAACTCCACCATGATGATCTGTTTGTCTTTTCGCGGAACCATTTGATAGCCTGGGGGAAGTACTTCACTTTCATGGATACCCTGGTGGAGTCAAGTCTCACACCCTATGATGATATCTGGGTCTGTCTCTTGAAGAAGTAGCCAAAATGGGGTATGTTTGTTCCTGGAAGTTAAGCGACAGAACGTTTGTTCGATTTGTGCTTGTTTGGCCTTTTCGGTTTTCTCTTCCTCTTGGTGTCTGGGAAGGGCTGCGGTTTGTGATTGTGGCGCTCCCTGGACTTTTCTCTTACCTTTTTTTGGTGCCATGAAATACTGCTAAGGGCATGATCATGCACTTCACATGGAACCACGTATCACAGAAATCGTATGCTATGCACTTCTGGTTCGACTTGCAGGGTCCTTGGCATATACCGCAGGGAAACTTTTAATTTGGACCAATATTGGAGTGGCAGTCTTCTGAGAGCATAATACAGATAGCAGTCATGAATGATGTCACCTCATAACGAGGTGGATTAAGCACTGAATTGATGATCAGCATGCTACATATAAGGATGGGTTTCCCAACTGAGAGAAGCATGGTAAAACTCCTATTACCGAAGTCGGTGGAATGTACTGTCAGAAATTCGGCACGCAATGGCTGACCGAAAGTGGATACAGAAACAAGAGTCTTCTGCTATTTTACAGTATTAACGAGTCGATGTGGTTTTATTGACTTTCAACACTTCAAAAGTTGAAAACAAAATGTTGATTAATAAAAATGTTACG
This sequence comes from Anodontia alba, assembly GCA_964016985.1. Classification (NCBI taxonomy): domain Eukaryota; kingdom Metazoa; phylum Mollusca; class Bivalvia; order Lucinida; family Lucinidae; genus Anodontia; species Anodontia alba. The sequence goes on along the minus strand of OZ024828.1, from coordinate 3,249,017 downwards.
AAATGGACGTATTCACATTGACACTGTTACAGGTCCTCGGCCAGTCGTCTTGGCCTTCGGATGGCTGCATTGTCCGAGGCGTAGCAGAGAGAGAATATAGCAATCGTCAGGCCAACACGACCGCCCTCGGACCTATAACAAGGCCATTATGAAACTTCTATGTAATAACATTATATTATTGATAAAAAGAATACAAATGACACCTGCATGTATTCAAATCTTTACAGGCTGGTCGTTTCGGCTTTATTACGCAACTGAAGGGCTTCGTCTCCGAGAGATGTATTGTGGTTCAGATATTGTCTTACACGTGAAACGTCTTGCTTTACCAGACTGTACACATTTTGTAGATGTGCACAATTAGAATACACTGGACTGTTTAACCGGTACATGTTAAGACAAAAAAAATGTTAAATGCGACTCAAATCACGCTGTGTCCAAATTTGATTAAAATTATCCTATGATGCATTATATAAGCATACATTTTAACTTTATAGAACTAGTTGAAAAGGCACATACATGAAAGGGGAGACAAAATTTGCGCATGTTTACTAGCTGTGCGTTTAAGCATGTGTGAGGCAAAATGGGACCTCACCTCTGGAGAGCTGCACCACATCTATATATACTGATTATCTTGAGTTCCTCACTTCTCCAGATTGACAGATCGTACATTTATCTTTGTCTTTTCACAGATAGAAATTATAAATTGTTAATTGTATTTTCATTTAAATATACATAAACAAGTCAGTTAAACGGCAAAAATATCGTCATTTCCCCATCGCTGTTGCTTTCCTTTTTTATACCATATGTCTCATTTTCTAACAATAATCTTTCTTTCAGAAGCATGCATACATTTGTTTAGTTTCTATCCCAGAGTTCTTATAAAGGAAGAACAAGAGAGCACCAGGGTTCATTGCCAGTGGATCATTAGAGATAACAAATTAGAACAACCACTTAAATGAAACAAACAAAGAGCTGGTTAGTATTTGATGCTGCGTAATGGGGGTTAACTAATACGTAATATGAACTAAGCATGTGTGAAATTGTTCAACTGTTAAGATATGACAGCGCCAAAACATTACAAAAGTAGCCTACTTTATCCTAATGACTGTAATTGCACGACGGTGAATTGAGTCTCAGACTAAACAAGTGTAAGCTTTCAAAAAGCTTGGTCTACGCTTAGCACAAAATGTGTACTATGTGAAACCCGATCTTTTGTGACAGCTAATACTTTGTTATAATACAACGCTGAGCTGTCTATGGGAAATAGCATTGGACCAGTCCATACCCTCTTATAAAATGCTTCTGGCGCAGTGAAATATTAAAATTGTCTAGGCGTAGACAATGAGACTCTTTCCTTGTTCAGTAGTCTTTTTCTGCTGATCGTTATAAGGCAATTTCTCTGTTGCAAATCTTATAAAACTATTGGATCCCCAGTGGTTGTTTCTGTTAGCCGTTACGGGCCGATTCTTCTTTGTCTACATGTCAGTCATTGCATCTGTGCCGTTGTGCCATGTCCTTATTTATGGTTTTGGGTCGAGATCCCCTAAAGTTGCCTTAAGCCAGTTATTTATGTCTTAACGTCCCAAGGCGGTACTTTCAGTGTGGTACTTATTGTTTAATGTTCTGTAGTGTTTCACTTACAAATGATTTTCTTTCTATGTAAGTTAACGATATATTCAGTTGAGTTTGGGTAATAGAGCGTCCACCGTTTTGGGGAAAGGGCTGCCCATTCTGCTTGTCATTGTTCTTTTTGTGGCTGTTTGATGATGAGAAAGTGATATGGATCTGATTGTATCATTTCCTGAGTTCACTTATTGGCTTTGTACCTGCTCGTTGCGAGGTTATGGGTGTTTGTTGGATCAAAAAAGGTAAGAGAAATGTCCAGGGAGTGCCATAATCACAAATCGCAGCCCTTCCCAGACCCCAAGAAGAAGAGGAAACCGACAAACCGAACAAACGTACGAAAAGCACTAAGATTAGCTCTCTCTTCCCCAAGCGAGGTAATCGCAATAGTAAAAGGACTGAAAAACACAAGAACAAAATGACACACGGAAAGACATACAACAAATCACCAGTTTCAGTGTCAAGTCTGGCATTGTGAAATCAGCTTGTTTTGCTTTTCGTTGTTTTGTGGCATTTGTGCTGTCTCCCCAGCTAGCATTCTACGTAAATCTACATCAGGCCGTCATCGGCCCGTCAGCTACCCTGACGGGCCGATGACGGCCCGATATAGATTTACGTAGAATGCTGACTGGGTTATGGTTTGTTTGCTCTTGGTGTCATTGGTAGGCTATGTTCTTTGACTGCGGATTTCCTTGACATCTTCTAAGCTATGTTTCTTTCGTTTTATGCGGGGTCAATGCATTTCACGGTATGCAAACCTGCACGGTGATAAGCTGGATATGACCGATTAATACATCAACACTAAACAACAGATATTGGGTGACTTCTATCATATGATAGGAGTCACGCAGTATTTGTTGTGCCACGATTCTCCGCCTTTATTTATGTAACTTTTATGGTTTCAGTTTCAGGTAGACCGTTCCACAGGATTCGGGCAATATTAGTTGTCTTTAGCCTCGCTCTCATGTATTGTACTGTGCTAGTTTCAGTGTCAGGTAGACAGTTACGTTTATACACCAAAACGGCACACAAATATTAGGTTAATTCTATCATATGATAAAATTCACACAATATTTTCTGTGTCCTAATTCTCCGCTGTGATTCGTTATACTGCGATAATTTCCGTTTAAACTAGACAGTTTCATTTATACAGCGAAACAACACAGCAAATATTGCGTGAATCCTAATCATATGATAGGATTCACGCAATATTAGTTGTGGTTTGAATCTCCGGTATTGTTTATTGTACTGTGCTAGTTTCAGTTCGACAGTTCCATTTATATATCGAAACGAGACAACAAATATTGTACTAATTCTATCATATGATAAGATTTGTGTAAAACGTATTGTGCCGTGATTCTCTGCTGTGATTTATTGCGGTGTGCTAGTTTCAGTTTCAGGTCGACAGTTTCATTTATACATGGAAACGACACAGCAAACATTGCGTAAATCCTATCATATGATAGGATTGACACAATATAAGTTGTTTTTTGATTCTCCGCTGTTATCTATTGTACTGTGTCGCTTTTAGTTTCCGGTAAACAGTTCCATTCATACATCGAAACGACACAACAAATATTGGGTGAATTCTATCAATCACGGGATTCACGCAGTATTCGCTCTGCCTTGATTCTCCGCTTGATTTATTCTACTGTGACAGTTTCATTTTCAGGTTGACAAATTCATTTATACACAATAACTATTGCGTTAATCCTATCACATGATAGGATTCGTGTAAAATTTATTATGTTGTAATTCGCCGTTGAGATTTATTGTACTGCACTAGTTTCAATTTCAGGCGGAGAGTTCCATTTATACATCGAGACGACTCAACAAATATTGCGAGAAGCCTACCATAGGATTGTAAAATTTATTGTATCATAATTCTTCGGTGAGATTCGTTGTGCTGAGATAGTTACAGTTTCAGGTAGACAGTTCCATTTATACATCGAAACGACACAACATGACGAAAACACGCCTATTCAAATATATTGAAAATTTCACCACCAAAAACTGAGTTTTCAGATAAAACTTCGGATAATTTTCACATTTCTGCTCAAAACATAGATTGTGGGTACTCATTAGAACCACCTTGCCGAGGCAATTCTAACGAGTACCCACAATCTATGTTTTTGAGCAGTAATAAGAAAAATAATATATACCCTTGTAAACCCCAGTTTTACTATATAAAAGTAAGGTTTAAGGGGGTCAAAATTTTAAAGGTATGTTTTCGTTATGACATATGTTGCGTGAATCCTATCATATGATGCCCAAAATATAACAGGATTCACGCAATATTTTCTGTGTCGTAGGTATCCAGTGACATTTATTGTACTGTGCTAGTTTCAATTTGAAGTGGACATTTAGCACAAGAATCCAAACAAAACAGGGCAGCTTTCTCATTGTTACAGTGTCCCTCATTCGTCACATTCGCACAGTTTGGTCCAAGTAGGTCTCGGCATGAGGCAGGTGATATATTACTCATAGGGTCTGGTGATGTTGGCTCTGTAAATCAAACAGACTATAGTTGACATAGTTGACTCTCGTAATCTCAAACACTGATTACTCAGACTACTACAGAAATCAAAGCAAAGAAAGGACAGTATTGGTTTATGAGGGATGTTCGAAATGAATTGCTTATTTCTATCTGGAGACTTCAAATTTCAAGTTAGCCCAAAAGTACTCATTTCATGCCCTCGAAGTACTCCCCGTGGCTAGAAATGCAAAGTTTCAGCCGATGTATCCACTTCTTGAAGGCGTCACGGTACGCTGATTTGGGCACAGTAATAAGGTACTGATGAATGGCAGATCCAAGTGCCTGTCGGGACTGGTATTTCCGACCAGCAAGGAAAGCTGTCAATTTCGGAAACAAAAAGAAATCACATGGGGCAAGGTCTGGGGAATAGGGGGTGGGGGGGGGGGGGGGGGGGCGGGCGGGTGAGGCAAAAAAATTACTTTTTCTTTCTTCAAAAACGCCGAAACTATTGCGGAGGTATGAGCTGGGTGCATTGTTATGTAGAAGACGGACATGTTTAAAACCAGTGGCAAGGCGTCGTTTCTGATAATACTTTTTCAGTTTCTTCAGTACTACGTCTTTGTAGTACTTTCCGGTGATGCTTTTGCCCTTTTTCACTGGCACTTTTATTGTGACTCCTTCACCAGAGAAGAAGATTGCATACAAAACCTTCTTTGTACTCAAAGAACGTTTGGCAATTATTGGACGTTTGCTGTGTTTAGTGGCCCAGATCTTATTGCTAATCTTTCTCACGGGCTCAAAATAATGGACCCAGATTTCATCACCTGTGACGACATTGGCAAACTGCTTTTTGTCATATTTTGGAAACATTTGAAGCAGCTTTTTGGCCACTTTAACCCGTTGCCTCTTTTGAACGTCAGTCAACAGATGTGGCACCCATCTAGCAGAAATCTTTCTGAATTTCAAATGCTTCTTCAAAATAAGGTGAACCGTTGATAGTGATATGTCTACCTTTCGTGCAATGTCACGAACTGTAAATCTGGCATCTCCTTTAATGATTTCCTTTATTTTGGAAACGATTTCTTTACGAGATGCAGATTTTGGCCTACCTGATTTCGGTGCATTTTTGATGGACTCTACACCAGACTCAAATTTCTTTTTCCACCGCCGAACGGTGTCATAAGACACACAAGAAGGTCCAAAAGCAGTAGAAATTTCAGTCATCAGCTTCTTCAAAGAACAACCAAGTTTTGAGCGAGCTTCGATATAAGCCCGTATTTCATCTTTTTTGTCGACGCTTCTACCAACCATTTTTACTGCAGTGGTCAATGACTGCGTGTATTCAAATGGCAAATTTTATGTCTTACACTTAGTCTAACATGTACATTTATACACCATTGTGTAGATATTGAATAACCCTATACAGGTATGTATTGGTTTTTATCGTGCCTCACGTGGATATCGAGCTAGAGGACAATAAGCAATTCATTTCGAATATCCCTCGTAGATTGCTTATAGTTGACTCTCGTCATCTCGACCTCGCTTATCTCGAATAACCACTTATCTCGAAGTGAAAATCTGGTCCCTGCCTTAACATGAACATCAAACAACCAGTCAAAAAATATTGTGGAAAAGAGGAGAAATTGCTCCCCTTTTCCAAAATATTTTCAATATATTTCTAACTTCAAGAGACCAATTACATATATTTATTTGTTAAATGTGGTTGGTCGAATATTTGTTCCTCAATTCTGCAAGTCTTACATATCGAGGTACAGATATCTCGAATCATTTAATAGATTCCATCGGAATTCGAGATAATGAGAGTCGACTGTATATTCCTTACAATTTAATTCTTATTTGCTTAAATTACTTTTATTTCAAACCAGTACTTCTGGCTCATTGGGGTTGGAGATAACGAGAGTCGATTATATATTATATAATGCTATATCATACAGTAGTCACACCAAATAATCAAACAGAAATGTCTGAGTAAAGAAAGTAGACCGAAGCAAATAAGTGAACTCGGGGACTGATCCACATCAAAGGGACAGACAAACAAAAACAATAAAACAGCCACAAAAAGAACAGATGTCCAGGCTAAACTGGGAGAAATTTGATCATAATCTGCAAAATTAGCCATTTAATCAGTAATTGTATTTATCACTAGGTAGACAATTGGGTTTGTTAAAATTTTAGTTTTCATCACGAAAACATACCTATATAATATTGACCCAATGAAACCCCACTTTTATATAGTAAAACTGGGGTTTACAGGGGTATACATTATTTTTCTTATTTCTGCTCAAAAACATAGCTTGTGGGTACTCGTTACAACCGCCTCGGCGAGGCGGGCGGTTCTAACGAGTACCCACAATCTATGTTTTGTGAAAAATATCATAGCTTTTTATCTGAAAATTTTCAGTTTCTGGAGGTGAAATTTTCTATATATTTGAATAGGTATGTTTTCGTAATGCGGTGTAGGAACTAGTTTAGGTATCTGTATATTTAGGCTGGTAACTATGTCTCATAAAATACTACATCGCAAAGCTCCTGGGTAAGACATTTACGTTTACTGATATATATGTTACACTTTAACCCTTAGGCTGCTAAGAAAAAAATGAATCAAGCCTGTAAGAGGGGGTACCTCTACTCGAGAAGTCATTACTCCTTTAATTTTGCCTCGAATTACATGGAATTTTCACATACATTTTGCCGATCGTAGGTGGCCATTTTACCGAAGAAGGGATGGTCACATGACTAGAAAGTCACGTGACAGTCACGTGTAAACCGGGAACCGTTTAAGACACTAAAAAAAAATTACAAGTGATCAGCGCCTACTATGTACTATTGCGAATGAAACAAGTGACATACAAAGGTTCTACTGTTATTCCTACTTCTTCCTGACTGGAAAACATTCAGGTATTATGGGCATTTTTTCCAGAAAATCGTGATCAAACTGTTGAAGTGTGCGCTGAAATTAATGGCAGCTTGATATTTGGTATTCTCGGTCTTTTTAGTGGGGGTAAAATCCAGCACCTGACTATCTAATGAAAAGTGGCGAGTTTGTATGAAAGTAGGTTCACTCCTGTATGAGAACACTTGCTCTGAATGGTTGCATGTGATAAATAGTAAGTTTGACAGGCTTTAGAGTCGGCAGACACCCCCCTCCCACCCCCAGTGCGACAATAGTCGTGATTAGCAGCCTAAGGGTTAATAATCCGAAAGTTATTTTTGTAAATACAGAAGAAATAGGGCATACTTAATTTTTGTTGTGAATACCATAAATATTTTCATCGAGTGAAATGAAAGCATCAGTATTTACAGACATGCAAAGCACGAGTGAAATCTTGACTGTTTCTATTACACGAGATAAAAATGTTTATGGTATTCACTCAAAGAGCAAATTTTCTTTTTACTTTATTGTTTACACGTCTAACGTCACCAAACAAAACATGAACGTCATGGCGTTGACATTCTGTGCTTTACATGTGAAGCGCTGGAGAGACAAAAACAAAACGTATCAGCAAATTAAAATAATCTTGTTGCCTGACTGCTCCATGCATTTTAACTAAGAAATATATAACCAACACTTGATAGTTTTGCTCAAAAATAGAGATTGTGGCTGTTCGCTGTGTACATGGCTGAAAACACGCCTATTCAAATATACTGAAAATTTCACCACCAAAACTGAAAGTTTTCTGATAAGAATTTTGATAGTTTTCATATATCTACTCAAAACATAGATTGTGGGTACTCGTCAGAACCGCCTCGTCACGGCGGTTCTAACGAGTACCCACAAACTATGTTTTTGAACAGAAATAAGAAACAATAACGTCTACCCCTGTAAACCCTGTTTTACTATATAAAAGTGGGGTTTAAGAGGGTCAAAATTATATAGGTATGCTTTGGTGATGCATTTGGTTGGCTATGATTTGTGATTTTGGCTATTCCTGGATATCTACAATTTTTTCTCCCTGATGTAACATTACCTCGAATGTACAATGCTGTGGTCGCATAAACATATCCATGCTTGTTTGTAGCGTTACATTGAACTGTCATCTGGTTATTCACTGTTAAGTTCTTTAATATGAGAAAACCCGGATCACGAGGTGGGATCTCATAATCGATTGTCGTTGCGACGTAGGACTCTGAAATTGAAATACAAACAAAACATCATTGTTATGGGGAGTTGATGCACTTAGTAGTTGTTTTTGGAATACGTACAAGGGAGACAACTTCACCCCCCTCGGTGGTTTGCTCTACCGACCGTTCTAAGGCGGTGGTCCCGGTGTTAGTCTTACTCTTTGTTGCTTTGTGGTTTATTCTACGAGGCCATTTGTTGTATGTCTTTCCGTGTGTCATTTTGTTCTTGTGTTTTTCAGTCCTTTAAGTATTGCGATTACCTCGCTTGGGGAGAGAGAGCTAATCTTAGTGCTTTTCGTACGTTTGTTCGGTTTGTGCTTGTTTAGATTTGTCGGTTTCCTCTTCCTCTTGGTGTTTGGGAAGGGCTGCGGTTTGTGACTGTGGCACTCCCTGGACTTTTCTCTTACCTTTTTTCAAATGACTTCCTGTTTGCTTTCGTGCACCTCAAACCACTTCTGAAAAGGGGGCCTATTCTACAAGAAAATAATTTGCTCCCACGAGGTGCAAAGACTTTCCTATTAAAGCAGGCCCCCTTTCACTCGCTAGCTAAGCGTGTACTTTGCTCGTGACTCGATGTAATTTATACGTCAATAAACGTTTAAAGAATACCATCACGAAAACATGTCTATATAATGTTGACCCCCTTAAACCCCACTTTTATATAGTAATACTGGGGTTTACAGGGGTATGCATTATTTTTCTTATTTTTGCTCGAAAACATAGATTGTGGGTACTCGTTTGAACCGCCTCGCCGCGGCGGTTCTAACGAGTACCCACAATCTATGTTTTGAGCAAAAATATGAAAAATATGTTTTTTTTTATCTGATTTTGTTTTTAGTTTTTGGAGATGAAATCTTCTATATATTTGAATAGGCGTGTTTTTGTAAAGTAGTGGACCCTCGTTACAACGACAGAATTTGTTCCCAAAGATGTTGTCATTATGATGAATTTGTGGTTGTAAAGAATCCTAAATAGACAGAATGATATGTAAGAAAGGTATAGTTTGTTCTTATTTCCTCACAGACCATCTGTTTTGGATATTTGTTAGAATAGTCTCGCTGAAGCGATTCTAACAAATATCCAAAACATATGTTTCTTTCAAGTATTAAATTCAATATTCTTGCATGATTTGTGACTAATTGTTACCTCTTAACTGACAGTATTGTGACATTGAAATTGTCTTTATAACGAATTTTTGCGTTGTTTCGAGTGTCGGTATAAAGATTGTTCCCTGTACTTTCATTTCTGAATTGATGGGGGTGGATCCGCTAAGCTACTACACTGTGTATATAGTTATCGCCCTGAAGTTTTTACCATTAAGGTTCTTTCTATTTCAAGGCGGTTTCTCTGTTGCAGTTCTTCTTTCTTTCTATGAGTCTGTGGTTTCATATGTGGCGTTTGTGTTGTCGTTATTTGTTCCCCTTCTCCCCTACTTTTAGTGCCTCGGGAGGACTGTGCTCCATGATTGTGGTTATTTCCTACTGTCCTTTCGACATCACTCGGAAAGACGTTTTTTTTGCTTGGCGTTTTATTTTAAATGAAATTATTTTGTTCTGAATGACCCTATCTTATCAGAAACCATTTGTCTTTCCTGTTTCTGTGTTTTATTCTCAAATACGTACCCTAAAATTAATTTATGGCCAAAAATTGGTCTGACCTATGCAATTTCTATAGTAAAGTGATTTTTTGGATTTTTTGATTAAGAAAGTAATTTTCAAGTTTCTTTGCAGAATTTAAATTATTGATGTTTCACAACAATATTGTGAAAATTTCAGAAAAATTGAACAAGCGGAAGTTGTTGAAAATCTGCCTTTACTTCTTCTGTGTACAGCGCCAGGCAAAAAACGACTTTCCAAAAGATGTTGAAAGGACAGTAGGTCTGTTACTTATATTTTCTGTTCTCATGGGAGTTGTGTATCAGGAGAGTAAACACAATACTGTATCCCTTGTAAATAATGAAGGAAAATCTTTCAAGAGTATACATTCCCCTTTAATGTTCGACGTCGTATGTCGATTTTAGTGCAGTCCTGATAAAAATCACATCATAATAGGCACTCATACCGTATCCTAGGTCTTTGTACACCTCCAATCCCAGCAGGCACACAACATCAAAATGACTTCGTATCAACGTCGATGCGACGTGAACGTACACAACGTCAAAATGACGTCGTATCAACGTCGATGAGACGTGAACGTACACAATGTCAAAATGACGTCGTATCAACGTCGATGCGACGTGAACGTATACGTCAAAATGACGTCGTATCAATGTCGATGCGACGTGAACGTACACAACGACAAAATGACGTCATATCAACGTCGATGCGACGTGAACGTACACAACGTCAAAATGACGTCGTATCAACGTCGATGCGACGTGATCACGTCGCATCGACGTTGATACGACGTCATTTTGACGCCTACTGAGATGCTTATCATACTTGTTCTAAATATTAAAAAAAGTACAATTTACTACCTGTTGTTGTGTCTCAAATTTGCTGGACGAGTTGCAAACAGAGTAGACCCAGATGAGACACCGCGTTCTGCGGCGTCGCATCCGGTTTTACACCGTTTGCTCAGGCTTCCGAATACTTACGGTAGAACGGTAATAAAAACGCATTATAATAAGCACTTATATTCTATATAATTATTCTATTTTGCTGAAAATCTTAATTTGTAACAACTGATTATCCCTTCTTATTTCAGAGGAGTTGTTACATAGTAATGGATTATAATTCTTTGATAATTTTCTATATTACTTCATGAAACAGGTTGTAGTGCGCCGGCGAGTAAGCCCTTAAAAACATATTGTGGCACTCACTGGAAGCGCCTCGATAAGTAGCTCATTAAATTATTCGTTGTGGGTACTCATAAAAAGCGCCTCAGTGAGTAGTCAATAAAACATATATTGTGGGTACTAATTAAAAGCGTCTCCATTACGAAAACACGCCTATTCAAATATATAGAAGATGTCACCTCCAAAACTGAAAATTTTCAGATAATGTTTTTTGATATTTTTCATATTTCTGCTCAAAACATAGATTCTAACGAGTACCCACAATCTATATTTCTGAGCAGAAGTAAGCAAAATAATGTATATCCCTGTAAACCGCAGCTTTACTATATAAAAGTGGGGTTTAAGGGGGTCAAAATTATATTGGCATGTTTTCATGATGTCATCGAGGCGTCTCTAATGAGTTTTCATAACAAATGTTCATACAGAGAAATAAGAACATATATCCCAGAATTATCACCAAACACTTACTCTAACAATTCCTCTGTTATTTTGAACTAGATAAAATCGAAATAGAACAATTCATTTTTTGGGCTCAGCTTGTCAAGCATTGTGATCACCCTGTTGGAGAAAAGGGAACTGATTTCTTTGCCATTACGAAAACACGCCTATTCAAATATATAGAAAATTTCACCTTCAAAATCTGAAAAATTTCAGATAAAAAATTCTGATATTTTTCAAATTTCTGCTCAAAACATAGATTGTGGGTACTCGTTAGAACCGCCTCGGCGAGGCGGTTCTAACGAGTACCCACAATCTATATTTCTGAGCAGAAATAAGCAAAATAATGTATATCCCTGTAAACCCCAGTTTTACTATATAAAAGTGTGGTTTAAGAGGGTCAAAATTATATAGGCATGTTTTCGCCATGTTTCTTTGGCTTCTGGCTCGTGTACTGTCCGTAATGGTTTGTTTGCTCTTCCTCTTGGTGTCAGAAGTAGGCTATGGTCTGTGATTGTGGCTATTTCTGGACATCGTCTATCTTATTTTTACTGTGACATGTGTAACTTACCGTGTATTTCAACCCCATTGATGTACCACGTAAATGTCGGTTTAGGAGTACCATTGGCATTACACACAATTCTAATCCGATCTGCACCCTTCTCTCCTATCGTAATTTCCCGATCTCTATGACCATACGACCATGAAAAGCTAGGTTTAGCTGAAAAAAAAAAAAAAAACAAAAAAAAAAACACTAAAATAGTGTCTATAAAGTGTGACTACCCAATCAGACACGCCAGACCCATTTGAGCCTTTGCCAGTCTACACATTACGAAAACATGCCTATTCAAATATACTGAAAATTTTACCACCGAAAAATGAAAATTTTCAGATAAAAATTTCTGATATTTTTCATATTTCTGCTCAAAACATAGATTGTGGGTACTCGTTAGAACCGCCTCGACGAGGCGGTCCTAACGAGTACCCTCAATCTATGTTTTTGAACAGAAATAAGAAAATAATCTATACCCCTGTAAACCCCAGTTTAACTATACAAAAGTGAGGTTTAAGGGGGTTAAATTATATAGGTATGTTTTCGTGATGATATGGCCAGGTGCGTTTGTTGCGATTTATTTGGCTGTTAGTTTGTAAAAACTGACATTGACATTCCCTTCTCATTTCAGAGGGATTGTTAATTGTTCTATGTATTTCTGGGTCCAGCTGTTCAACGATTCGTAAGTTAAACGATCTCGTTAATGAAAAACTCGTTAACTGGTGTAGGCAAGATATTTTCAAATACATAGCTATTTTTGCTGCAAAAATGTTAATATCTTTTGCTTTTCTTTTCAGCAAAAAAACATAAATGTATTTGCCATATTTCAATATAGACATTTTAACGTCATATTTGCTAAAAACTTCGTTAAATGTTGGACAACTGAGCCCTTATTTAAAAAACATTGGAATTTTTTCTTAATGCAAGATACTGTTATCAGTGTAGACCGTTGCTGCTGTACTGTTGAGACTAAGTGCCTGTAAGTTTGAATAGTTATTTTGCATTCGGCAGCTCACTCAGAAAAGTAATTACTACAGGTTATTTAATATGGAATGTTATTACATTATAATGTTATTAAATGGATGCTTTCATATTAGTCTTGTTATAGGTCCGGGGGCAATCGTACTGGCCTGAGGATTGCTGTATTGGCACTCGGCATCGCCTCGGGCCAATACAGCCATCCGAAAGGCCAATACGACTGACCGAGGACCTGTAACAGGGCCAAAGTGAAAACATAAATTTCATGACAGTTTTATCAGTCAATATTATCTGAAGCAAAATGGTGCGTGATAAGAAACTATGTTACGTTGCTCTTAGATAAATTATTGCTGATATAAGAGCGACAAGGCATCCAGTTAAAAATATACACTGCTAACTGTTTCTGTAGTTAGCCATTACAAAAACAGGCCTATTCAAATATATTGAAAATTTTACCTCCAAAAACTGAAAATTTTCAGATAAAAAATATCTAATATTTTTCATACTTCTACTCAAAACATAGATTGTGGGTACCCGTTAGAACCGCCTCGACGAGGCGGTTCTAACGAGTACCCACAATCTATGTTTTGAGCAGAAATAAGAAAAATAATGTATACCCCTGTAAACCCCAGTTTTACTATATATTTCGTGATGGTTACGTTGCTCGGCTTGATAAACTGGTGCTGATATCAGGGCGATCCTTCGAAATGGATAAGGCAGGTAGTACATACAGTTGTAAATATATACTGTTAACTGTTTCTGTAGCTAGCAGTGTATATTTTCGGCTATTAATCGGTGACTGCCATAAAATTTATCTCTATGTTAAAATGTGCCCAGGGCATTACCTATTTCTGAATTTCGTTGCTATGCTCTGTTTGCCTTTGACTTTGGTCAGGCAGTGCGCAATCACCCTGGTTTGTACTCGTAATCAATAACAAACATACACAACATGTAATCTTTGAGGAAATAAGAATAGAATAAGACTTTTCTTACATATCAATCTGCTCATTAAAGATTCTTTACAATAGCAACTGCATTTTAATGGCAACGTCTATTCCTACGACACTCCCATCGATAAGGACACCGGATACCTGTGTAGATTTTCTTCCATTACCGCAAGGGAGACAACATTTCTTATTTTCTGATTGTCTTTTCGCAGTTCATGCCCTTTCGGAACAGGAGTCTTCTCTAAAAAGAAAGCATTCGCTCCCGTGGGAGCCAGTTCTCTCCTTTAAAATTAGATCCCTTTTCGGAAGGGAGGCAAAAACTATTTTGATAGAGTTGGCTCCCTTGAACTTGTATCCATTCACCTTAACTCGTTTGTGTCTAGAGTCCCACAAAAGAGACACTGGCAAACGCGGCGTCTGAGCTGTGGCCAGACTGTTTGAATAAAAATACAAAACTTTCTATAAAACAAGGTAAATCATATCACGAAAACATGCCTATATAATTTTGACCCCTTTAAACCCCACTCTTATGTAGTAAAACTGGGGTTTACATGGGTATACATTATTTTTCGTATTTCTGCTCAAAACATAGATTGTGGGCGCCAACAATCTATGTTTTGAGCAGAAATATGAAAACTATCAGTTTTTTTAATCTGAAACTTTTCAGTTTTTGCAGGTGAAATTTTCTAAATATTTGAATAGGCGTGTTTTTGTCATCACGAAAACACGCCTATATGATTTTTACCCCCTTAAACCCCACTTTTATATAGTAAAACTGGGGTTTACAGGGGTATACATTATTTTTCTTATTTCTGCTTAAAACATAGAACGTGGGTACTCGTTAGAACCGCCTCGCCGAGGCGGTTCTAACGAGTACCCTCAATTTATATTTTGAGCAGAAATATAAAACATATCAGCGTTTTTGTATCTGAAAAGTTTTAGTTTTTGGAGGCGAAATTTTCTATATAATTGAATAGGCACGTTTTCGTAATGTAATGGACATCCATTCTACTGAAAATGTACTGATCCAGTGAATTAAAGTGGAATAGCCCATTCGGCATAAAGGGGGTAAAATTTCTTTTTTCTGTAAACTGACAGGTTCCTACCTTCAACCTTTAGCTGTATTTCATAGCTGGCTTCTTCACCGGTCACCAAATTCGAGCCTACGCAGGTGTAAGAACCTTCATCATATGTTCGTAGGTTTTGAAAGACAAGTTCTTGTCCCCATTTCTGTCGAATCGCACGAGACACATACCATCCGCCTCGCGACCATGTTATATTAGGCACTGGGCTTAAAAAGTGAAAACAATCATGCGATATAAGTAAAAAAAATTCGACCTGTACTTCACCATAAGCATTTTTTATTTCTATTTTCCTGAGATCATTCAGCACATTGAGCCCTTTATTATATCTTGGAGAATCGAGTTCCGCTTAAGTCGCTGTTAGGTGACGCATGATGCCCTGCAAACTTCATTGTTGCCATATGAAGAATCTCAATGAAACCGAGATTCAGATTCTCAATCTTATGTGTATTTGGTATTTCCAAGGGCAACCGTTATGGATTTTATTTGACTTTCTTCCTCAAGCCTCTGCCGATAGATGCACTGCAGGCTCGGTTTTATGCTCAACGGAGACACATTAGGAAAACATGCCTATTCAAATATACTGTAATTTTACCATCCCAAAATAAAAAATTGTCTGATAAAAATTCTGATATTTTTCATATTTCTGCTCAAAACATAGTTTATGGGTACTCGTTAGAACCGCCTCGGTGAGACGGTTCTTACGAGTACCCATAATTTATGATTTGAGCAGAAATAAGAAAAACAATGTATACCCCTGTAAACCCAAGTTTTACTATATAAAAGTGGGGTTTAAGATGGTCAAAATTACACAGGTGTGTTCTCGGGTTGATTTGTACAAGCGAATGGGAATAATTTCTATACCGAACGGCGAAAATCTATTTTTTATACGCCTTTTCAGTGCAAGAACATGTAGTTACGAAATGGCGTTTGTTACTGCCTTGGGGTTTACTCGGTTTCGCCTACGCCTTGAATAACGCTTTGCATTCTGTGTATATTTTTCAGCAGACGACATTTTGATTTGTTCTCTTATCTACCCAGGAAACAGGTTTTGGCATTTCATGGAACTTGTCTCCATGGGATGACAAATCCTGTTTTCTGGAAAAAACAAAACAAAACAATATCATCAATTTGTCGTCTGCTGAATTAGCCCGGTAGTGGTAAAAGTTAAAATTTATGATTTATCAACGCTGCCGAATTTTAATCACATCAAGCACTTCCTGACTATCCTCATTACTTGCAGTATTTTCTGTAGTTTTTAAAAATACGTTCAGGAAACACAAAACTTAAATCTCGTAAAACATGTAACCCAGTAAATTAACAAGACACAGTTGTCAATTGTGCATACAAGAATCATACAACTGGGACCCAACAAGCAAAAAAAAATGTGCCGTCCAACATGCGCAAAATGCACAGATTCATCTCACCCTGCGCATATGTAAAGTATTATCCAGACCTTTGTTCTCCATTCATACATTCTGTAGTATCTAATGGTTCTCTTAGCGGACAGTTAGGCCCTGCTCAGACTGCGCGGATGCGCAGGCTGATCTGGGCGTAGCTGTCCGCCTTTGCCCAAGGACACACTTTCGCTGCCAAATTTCAGACGACATTTGTCGTCTGCTTTTGTTTTAACAAACTATCGATTGGAAAGAAATTATATGTAAAGTTGAAAGACTGAATGTCAAACAGCGTAGATCCAGATGAGACGGCTCATTTGAGCCGTCTTATCTGGATCTATGCTGTTTGCAAATGCCCATTATTATCGCCTGTTGCAGTGAAAGAGTTAATAAGACTCGACTGGGAGCTAACCCGAAAGTCCAAGACACAAAATGGACGCTCTACCAAATGGGTCACTGCTCCGGAGTATGGAACACGATAGTTATATTTTAGCTTGTGTATCATATTATTGTCTTGTTAGAGTGCAAAATGCAGAAAAAAAATAGAATGTCTACATTCTGCGTTGACGCAAATGCAAACTGCAGAAATTTCTACATGTTCCGCTGATGTCAACGCAAACAGTAAACATTTGTTACAATTTGCGTTAAAATAACGCGTTATCGCAAAATGTTGAAATTTCTGCATTTTGTGTTTGTAGGTAGAATAGTTATTAAATATACACAATACGAAATAAAGACAACTGTGTACCCAAATCAGCCATCTTTATAGCATTAATTTTTTTTTTGTCATGATGTGATGGTCGACGTAATTCACAGTACCCTGATGTGCCTTATACGGACGGATAGGTAGAAAACAGTGACAAATAGAATACATTTCCTAGATGGGGAGATATAATACAACCATACACACTTGTAGAACTTTTTTTTATATTTTTGGGTATTGTTTACATATATTATAATGTTGTACTAACTTGTGTCCAATCCTATTGTTTAAAAGACAATAAATATGTTTAATCTATTCTAATCCACAATCGAGCCATAGTAAACGAACGCCACTGCTTAGTTGGCTACGTGATTATTATTGACCAATGAAATTCTACCACGCAGTTGTATAAAATGCAGGTAACGGTTACTTATAGCCGCGCTATTCTTGTCATTGTGACGTCAGAGTGCAGTGTAAAGAGCATTTTCTGTAAAACCTGGACTGGGACATTGGCAAACAGTACAGACCCAGATTAGACGCCCCTAAACGCGGCGTCTGATCAGAATCTGTTCTGTTTGCTTAAATTACAAGGTGATTAAGAGTTAAATGAAACAGTCTTAGTCCCCGTTCAGAGCAATATTCCCAGACTACATTCAGAAACAATCGACCCACTAGTGCTGTCAGTGCTTTGATTACAGTTTGCGTCGAAATTAACCATATCGACGTAAACTGTAGAAATAAAAAATTCTACATCTTCCGTTGAGGTTTACGTAAAATGCAGAAAAAATCTCTATTTTGCGTTAGCCTCAGTGCTTATTGTAGAAATCTCCACTTTTCTACATTTTGCGTCATAACATTACATACTTTCCTCCGAATATGCAGAACAGAGTTATCGATTCACCTTCTAACCCGATAACATCTCGCGCTGTGGAACTAAGTATATTGGGTGATCTCAACTCTGGAGCTGAAATTAACAAACATGAATTATAACGTGAAAATAATACAGTCGACTCTCGTTATCTCGACCTCACTTATCTCGAATTACTGCTTATCTCGAAGTGAAAATCTGGTCCCTGTTCAAACATGAAAATCTAATAACAGGTAACAAAATATTGTGGAAAAGAGGAGAAATTGCTCCTTTTCCACAATATTTTCAATATATCTCTAACTGTAGGAGACAATTTACATATACATTTGTTAAATGTGATTGTTCGAGTTATTTTTTTCCTGAATTCTGCAAACCTGATATGTCGAGGTACGGATATCTCGAAGTATTTCAGCCAGTCCATTGGCCTTCGAGATAACGAGAGTCGACTGTACTTTTGAGACAAGCAAAAGGAAAAGTAAATTTGAAAATACTCAGGAAATGTCACAATTACGGAATACATCCTTCCCAAACTTGATCAGAAACACAGCAAGCATTCTACTTAAAATCATTATCGGACAGTTATCGGCCCGGCATAATTAATGTCGGGCACGATAAAGGTCCGAAATAGGTTTAAGTAGAATTCTAGGTGGGAAAAGTTTAATCACAGGGAATAAAAGCACATTACAACCTAGCTAGCATTCAACTTAAATCATTATAAGACAGTTATCAGCCTGGCAGGAGATAAAAATACTCAGGAAATGTCACAGTTACAGAACACATCCTTCCCAAAGCTTGGTCATAAACACAGCCAGCATTCTATTTAAATCTACATCGGACCGTTATCGGCCAGACAGGATTCATGCCGGGCCGATAACGGTCCATTATAGATTTATATAGAATTCTAGCTGGGAAAGGTTTTAATAAAAAAAATCTTTCTACTTAAATCTATACTGGACCATTACCGGCCCGAGAGGATTACTGATATAGATGTAAGTAAAATGCTACCTGGGAAAGGTTTAATTATATAAACTGAAAGCACATAACAACCCAGCTAGCATTCTACTTAAATCTGTATCAGACCGTTATCGGCCCGACAAGAAATATGGAAATACTCCTTGAATGTCACCATTACGGAACACATCCTTCCCGAAGTTTAATCATAAACCCAGCAAGTATTCTACTTAAATCTATATCGGACCGTTATCGGCCCGATAAGAAATATGGAAATACTCATTTTTGCATAAAATCCTATGTACATAGTTGTTTGAAGCTATTCTTGAATGGACCAGAAGCCCTGTTCAAACAACAAAACCCATGTTCAAATCATGAAATTCACGTGCTGTTTGAACATGGATTTTGAACTTTTGATATTTAAGAAAAAAATTATTCCTAACCGTGCTCAAATGCCCAAGATAAAGCACAGTTGAGTTTGGGTTGTACCAATTTGTGCACGAGCGAGCGCAGCGAGCGAGTGTTCAAATGGGTACAACCCAAACTCAACTGTGCTTTATCTGCGGCATTTGAGCACGGTTCGGAATAATTTATTTCTTTTCTAACACCCCTCACTGAGCGAATGTTTTGAAAAATGAGATTTTTATTGATTTTTGAGATTTTTGTTATTACCTGACTTCCCCATTTGGTAGTTGACAATATCTCTTAAGCATTACGTAGTTACAAAGTTCGATGACGAATATTCAAAATGGCGGATACTGATACGAATCAGCTGACGATGTAAAATATTAAAACAATGTAAAACATAAAAAAAAAACTTGTATCCTGTGTTCATGAAAGAATTGCAAATCGGATGAATTTGGATGCCGGGATGGACCTGAGGAGGACAGCAAAAACAGCAAAAGAAGAATGTTAACCGACACTTTTGTTTTCGATAATGTCAACAAATGTACATGATGGAAACGAATGTGTTTGAATGGTACAACCTGTAGAGGAACTTATCAGGTAAAAAAGGTCAAAGAACGGCAATGTTCATAGATCATTTTCTGTCTTACTAATGTAATTTATTATGTATATGAATGTTTCGACCAATATTGTAAGCTAGCGTCCATAGTTACCAGGGACGCAACTTTCGCAACAGTATTATGATTGGTTTCCCGTTGATAGCGCGCGACGAAATTCCTGTGCTCAAATGCCTCAGATAAAGCACGGCTAGAAATGTAAAGACAAATAAGGAACAACACGAGCAGGGGTGTTAGAACACAAGATAGGCCTTGCTTTGTTTACGTTAATTTAGCGACGTAAGGTTATCGCCCTGAACGTAGCATTTTATAATTTTATGAATACGTCAGAGGGTCATTGCGCAACTGGCGTCATTGTAAACAACATTCTGAACTAGCTGCCATTTTGGTTTGCCGTGGCATTTGAAGAGTTAATATAGAGTTTATATGGAGCTTTTGGGCGTTTTCGTCACAATTCGCCGTTGGAATCGTAAGTTATGCAAGAACAACGATCATCCATGGTTTTTCATTGCAATAACATTTACCGGGTCCCTCGGAAGATATTTAAACACTCGGCATAGCGGCCTCGTGCTCAGCTTCCTCGGGACTCGGCAAGTTTTAATGCATGAAAAACCAAAGGTGATCCCTATATTGAATGTCACCATTACGGAACACATCCTTCCCAAAGTTTAGTCATAAACCCATCAAGTATTCTGCTTAAATCTATATTAGACCGTTATCGGACCGACAGGATTCTGTTTGGCCAATAACGTTTCGACATCACGAAAACATACCTATATAATGCTGACACCCTTAAACCCCACTTTTATCTAGAAAAACTGAGGTTTACAGGGGTATACATTATTTTTCTTATTTCTGCTCAAAACCATAGATTGTGGGTACTCGTTAGAAACGCCTCATCGAGGCGGTTCTAACGCGTACCTACAATCTATGATTTGAGCAGAAATATAAAGAAAATTAGATATTTTTATCTGAAAATTTTCACTTTTTGGTGGTAAAATTTGCAGTATATTTGAATAGGCATGTTTTCGTAATGATATAGATTTAGTTAGAATGCAAGCTGGGAGTACTTCATCGAAAGCAGAATGAAAATAGAAAGGGGATCTGCGTTAGGAATACTCCCTAATAACGATCAACAGCAAAACCGTTCGGGGCTTGAACCCTGTTTTATGGAACCGGCCATCTCCCTTAATCCTGAAATTCTGATACAGCCATACATACCGTAAAATTCCGCTATTAAGGCCCCACATTCCTCAAAATTAGATATTTTGTTATCTGAGAAAGCTCTAATAAAGTGATCTATGTTATTTATACAATCATAAAATGTGGCATATGACAGTTTATAAAATTTCAGGTAGTCTCTCTTCTTGAACTGGATCAAACTGAAATGATTTTTATCGTATCCCTGAATTGATATTGCCATTATTAATTCAGAGATATGATAAATGCTATCTGTCGATGCAATTCAAATGGATACCCAAAAGATATGCTTTCATAAAGAAACTCAGAAAAAAAAAAAAAAAAAAATTGCATAAACACCATTAGATAAGTCATTTGCTGATCTTATTTTAAAGCGTACTTTTAAGTGGTGGATACATATTTTACTACAAGTGTTCCAAGTAATTTCTAAAAACATCTAAGCGCACAGTGCGGTAATTAAGTCGAATACGGTTCCTATAAACAAAATTCAGTAATATATGGGTCGCGTCAAGCAAAATGTGTCTCCTAACATGCGAAAAATGCACAGATTCAGATTGATTCCTTGCCTGTGCATAGTCTCATCCGGACATTTACTTTCCATTCATACATTCTAAAGTGTCTAATGATTCTGTAGCAGGCAGGGAATGCCCTGATCAGACTGCGTTGATGCGCACGCAATTTATGGCCTTCACTGTCTGCATATACCCGAAGAAACGTTTTGGAATGGCACGGCCCAGATAGTAGCTTTGAATTTTGTACATACAGGAAAACTTCGATGACTCGAACATCGACAGCTCCCTGCAGACACATTGACGTCTATACAACGTCGCCTCAACGTCGATGCAACGTCATGACGTTGCATCGACGTTGAGGCGACGTTGTATAAACGTCATGTGCCCGCTGGGCTCGTTTATCATGGCTGATTCGAACTCATTTTTAAATCCCTAGGAAATTCATCCGATAGCTCAAGAAAACAATTTTTTATGCAAATTTAGGGACAGTTTCTTATCTTTTCATGAAAAAGTATGTTGTAAGTATTCATTAGAATCGCCTCGGCGAGGCGATTCTAATGCTTACCTCAAAATACCATTATTTTGTGGAAGAACAAAAAGGCATCCCTAACTTATCGACATTTACCGCCTCAACCTGACGTTTTGATTAACCCTTAGTGGCTCAAAGTACCCTCGTCTAGAACAAATTCCCATGGTCCCAAAGATGTTCAAGCAATTCACGTTCGACTGTACTTTAGAAATGCTAACCTCTTGAATAGAGCTTTAAGCGTGTCGCACTCTCTGTCACAGTCCCCAAGAAAGGATTACTTGCCAAACATACGTAGACACCTTCATCTTCAGGTAAAACATTCGCAAAATTAAGATTACCTGTAAAAATATATTGGTATAAATATAACTTTGTATGGTGATTGTGATTTCTGGTTTCAATTTTCTATTTTGTACGAAATACAGTTGAGAACTTCCCAGCGGGCACATGACGTTTATACAACGTCGTCTCAACGTCAATGCAACGTCGTGACGTTGCATCGACGTTGAGGCGACGTTGTATAGATGTCATGTGTCCGCTGGGTTGAAGCCTCAGGTCACCGGACAAAGTAACAGTTTTACCTACAGAGCAAAAACACCGCTTTTTTGTTGTTGCATTATTGCGCTATATGTTGACATTATTGCGCTATATGTTGACATTATTGCTCTATATGTTGACATTATTGCGCTATATGTTGACATTATTGCGCTATATGTTGACATTATTGCGCTATATGTTGACATTTATAACATTACCCCAGCTAGCATTCTACTTAGTCGATATCGGACCGTTATCGGCCGAATAGGAATCCTGTCGGATTAATAGTGGTCCAATTTAGATTTAAGCAGAATGCTAGTAATTAGCTGGGTATGTTATATGTTGTTGTGTTTGCGGATATTTAGTTTGTTGATGAAGGCGTCGTTTGCTAAACAAGAGGCAACAACGTACACCATCAAAATGGTGACATGCACATACGGTAGGTGCGACTGTATCAAATGTTCGGATTTATGACAAAATCATAAAGAGTGCATAATGCAGTGAAAAATCAGTAGGTGCATCAAACGTGTCCATTCTGGTACTGTCTTTCACCAAAAATGCAAACCATACACATTATGATGATTGTAGATACTTCGATCAATTACGCTTCAGTGAGTACCATTTTTAAATATCAACATGAATGGTCGAAGTATCTGAATATCCGTTTTGTTTCAGAATTTTCAAACGACAGACTCCGCATGTTAATAAGTTGTGCTCACTAAGTTAACATTCTAAATTTCTGGAAATCCTAGTTGGTTTAAACCTATTTTATTTCATCGAAATCACAACACAGTCATACATACATACAATACTCATTAGGATTTGAACAAAAGCATACTGCTTATTTAGTTCATCTCCTAATACATACAATATCTATTGTGAACTTTTATGGCCAAAGCATATTTATAGAGTAAGCAGATGGTTATATAAGAGACGGAAATTATGAATAGTTACAATAGATTAGCATATAATGCTATCAACAAGATGCAGTCTAGTAAAACTGGACAAGAAGGAAAAAAGAGTTAATATAAAAGAAAAACAATTATATTTCATAGCATGATCCATACAAACGGGGAGGTAGGAGATTAATTATACCGAATGTATAGGGGTTAAGAGCATGGGTAAAGCGTACAATGCCCGGGCAGCTGATGGATATTATGATCAGTTTCTAGAGATTCTATATTATGTATACATATATATCTTTCCAAGACTAGCAAAAAAAAAAAAAAAAAAAAAAAAAAAGTACTCTTTTCGCAAAATCATAATTATAAATCATAATAAATTATAAGTTAGGCTACAGTGCCAATAGACCTGTCTTAAAATCTTTTACTGTCTTTGATGTATGCTTGCACAGCCTCGAATATACGGACATTTCTTTGATATGGTAAATCACTGTTTCCACGCAACAAACAATCAATAGTTACCCTACAAAACTGAGAAACAGTACGAATTAATTCCGCTCGTTGGTTTCTGTAAAAACTGCACTTCAAAAAGTAGTGTTCTGCGTTTTCTACCTCTCCGCATCGACATAACGGTGAGGCTACAATATGTTTTATAAAAAGGTCGTAATTAAGAGCACTACATTTTGTTCTCAAGCGAGTATGCAAAACCTGTAGCTTTCTATGTCCTATATAAAAATGTCTCAGTACAACTTCTTTATTATGGTTTAGGTGGCATTTAAATGAGTCAATCGTTGTTGCGTTTCTATGGTCATCTGGCAGAGAATTCCAATCACGGACCACAGAAGGAAGGAATGATTGATAGTATAGAGCTGTCCTTGCATTAACTGTCTGAAGATCATTCTCATTTCTTAGATGATAGCGCGAGATAGAGTTCACTGTTGGAGGTACAAGAGAAGAAAGATAAGCTGGTGAAAGACCATTGCACATTTTACAGAAAAGTGTTAATTTTTGTTTCTTTCTGCGAACTTCTAAGGTTTCACACCCTGTTCCATTGTATAAGGCCTGAAATAAAACTAACTTAGTTGCACCTGTTACAATCCTTGCCGCCTCCAACTTTATCTTTTCTAAATTTTGCTTTATTTGTAGATTACAATTATCCCAAACTCCACTGCCATACTCTAGCAAGGGACGAATAAAAGAAGTATATATAATGTCTAGTGATTTACGATCTAAATCAAATTTAAATTTCCTTATTATATTAACCCTTGCCCAAGCTCTTTCTGAAATGTATTCAATTTGCTTGCTCCAGGAACAATCCTTCGAAAAATACAACCCTAAATGCTTATGAACATCAACCTCTTTTACTGGTTGATCCTGCATGTAGACCGGTGGATGCAAGGCTTGATTATGTTTTCGAGAAATAAGAAGAGATTCAGTTTTTAAAGCATTAAAGGTAACTAACCATGTTTTAGCCCAAGCTGCCACTTTCGCTAGATCTGTGTTTAAAATATCTGCTGCAACTTCCGGATTTTCAACAATAATGTATAAACTCGTATCATCAGCGAAAAGACGGATATTTGAACCTATGTCTTTTACACTATCATTAATATAAAGTAAGAATAAGAGTGGACCAAGGATAGACCCTTGGGGAATACCAGCGCGAATATAGTTCCAATCTGATTTTGCTCCAGAATAACTACCCGTTGATATCTATTCTGTAAGTAGTTTTCAAACCATCTCAATAGATTACCGGAAACACCAGACGCACGTAATTTATATATGAGACCGGCATGCCAAACGCGGTCAAAAGCTTTGCTTATGTCGCAAAAAACCACTCTTACTTCCTTTCCAGAATCAAGGGCTTTGCAAAATGTATCTTAAAGAAATGTCAATTGGTTTACAGTGGAGTCGCCAGGAATAAAGCCAGATTGTAATGGTGTAAGGATATCATTATCATGAAAGTGATTATACAAGTGTTTGAATACAATTCTTTCGAAAGTCTTATCAATGTTACTAAAGAGAGAGATCGGCCTGTTATTAGAAAGAGATGAAACGTCTCCGCCTTTGAAAACTGGACACACATGTGATCTTTTCCAAATGTCGGGAACATCTGATTGCTGTAGAAACTGGTTAAAAGAGTCGTGAATTCAGGAGAAAGTTCTGTAGCTAATGCTTGTAGTACTCGATTATTAATTTCGTTCGGTCCTGATGCTTTGCCAAGTGGTAATGACAAAAGCGCTGCCTTTACTTCAGCCTCTTTAATAACAAAATTACTCAAAATAGTCCCATTATATACAGGCATATTCGGAAGAGTTGCATTTTGCTCATCCAAAAGAGTCTGGTCACGGAAATAGTCCTTTAGTTAATTCAGCAAGATTCCGAAAAACATATTACTGACGAAAAAGCGTGTTATCATCATCGTTAAGACGAAGGTTGTACTGGATTGTTGTAACATTGTCATGATGTCAGTAAGATGGAAAATATTTTTGATATATTACTTTAAACATACTGATGATTTTAAGGAAAACAAACCGTACCTCACTCAAGCTCTGCACTTTTTGTTTTGCATAAAAGTACAATTAAGTTCAGTGTATTATATCAACGTAATATAAATATTTGGTTTAGCACATGGTTCCTTTTGCAGATTTTAATTTGTTCTATATTTCCAAAGTATCCATACTTCAGAATAGCTTGTGGTCTCAGCTGATATTATTAAAGTGTGTGTGTGTGTGTGTGTGTGTGTGTGTGTGTGTAGAGGCCGTATTTACATTCGATATTATTAGCCTTTTTAGCCGGGCAGACTAAACAAATACCCATGTAGACAGTGTAGATCCTCGAGCCGTCTCATCAGGATTTACACTGTTTGCCATTATGTTTTGGCGCAGTCTGATCAGGACTTTCCCTGTTCGCCAGCAGAATCATTGATACAGAATGTATGAATGGAGAGCAAACGAACAGGTGATTGCTCATGCGCAGGAGGATCTGAATCTGCGCATTCTGTCCATGTTTGAAGGCACTTTTACGCTTGACGTGAATATAGAATTCCATTTAAACTCATGGGATGGGTAGGGGGTTGAGTTTGAGAGCTGTTGCATTTTTCATTATTTTTCATATATAAAAAAGAGAACGAGAAAGAAATCAATCCTTAAAATCTAAAAATACGTAATATCGTTTTTTTTTTCAAAATATTTTTAAAGGTTTTATAAACCAGAATCTTTCCAAGATAAATCTTGTAAAAGAAGTTAGGCACCGGCGTCTCCAAAAAGTTGCATGTTGCATGTTGCATGGACCCAACACTAAGCAGTTTTAGTGTGCATAGATATTGATTTTTAAAATTTTGTAGAATTTCTAAAAAGGTTAAAAGAAAAGTTCAGGGAGTGCCACAATTACAAATCGCAGCCCATTACGAAAACACGCCTATTCAAATATATTGAAAATTTTACCAACAAAAAATTGAAAATTTTCAGATAAAATTTCTGATATTTTTCACATTTCTGCTCAAAACATAGATTGTGGCTACTCGTTAGAACCGCCTCGGTGAGGCGGTTCTAACGAGTATCACAATCTATGTTTTTGAGTAGAAATAAGTAAAATAATGTATACCCCTGTAAACCCCAGTTTTACTATATAAAAGTGGGGTTTAAGGGGGTCAGCTTTATATAGGTATGTTTCCGTGATGAATCCCTGACACCAAGAGGAAGAGGAACGAGACACAAACCATCACGAACAAAACAGACAAACGCACGAAAAGCACATAGAACAACTCTCTCTCTTCCATAGGCGAGGTGATCGCAAGGCAAAAAGGACTGAAGAACACAAGGACAAAACGTAAGACAAAACAATATAAATTGCCTTGTATAATTAAAGGCTCTATATTCCTCAAAAATAGACATTTATTTTTTTCTAGAAAAGGTTTAATAAATTAATATATAGTATTAATACGATCATAAAATATGGCATCTGACAGCCCTGAACAGTTTCAGTCAGTCTCTAATTTTTGAACTGGATCAATATTAATTCAATTCACTGTTGGCAACATAAATTCAGAGATACGATAAAAATTCATTTCATTTCAAGAACGAGAGACTAACCGAAATTTTACCGGGCCCAGTTGTTCAAAACTAACGATGTCGTTAGTTAACGATTCGTTAAAATTTATATCAAGTGATACGCAAATATGCTGAAATTTTTGCTGAAAAAATGTGAGTAGCTTTTGCAGTGCAAAAGCTACTCACATTTTTTCAGCAAAAAATATCAGAATATTTTGTATTGAATCCGCTAAAACAGTTAACGAAATGACCCTTGACGAGCTCGTTAAGCTAACGACGCTTTGAACAACCGGGCCCAGGCTGTTAGGTGCCACATTTAATAGTTGTATTAATATCATATGTCAATTTATTAAAAAAAAAGGTAAGAGAAAAGTCCAGGGAGTGCCACAATCACAAACCGCAGCCCTTTTCTTGGATTATAAAGTGTCTTTTTTTTTAGGAATATGCAGCCTTTAACCACCAAGCTACAAAGAGTAACAGAAACACAAGGACCACCGCCTTAGTGCAGATTATATTTCATTTCCTTTGGGATCAGGGACCCATTATGGTATATTGGAAAATGGAGTTCTGCTCATGTATACGCTAGAGGGCGTAAGCAGTGTTGCAAACTTCATTACTGCTTATGAAGAGTCTCAATAAAACCGATACTCCCATTTTCTAATCCGTAGTATGCTCTTTTTTGTCCATATGCAATCTTTTTTTTACGTGCATTTTGACAGTCGACTAACTTCACCCGCTCGTGCCAATGCTACCCTTAATGCAGAAATACATTATAGTCGGTTTTCCTGTTATTTGCCAAAACCGTAAATAGAAAGGAAGGCAATGATCAGGAACCGATACAATTACCTAACACCTTCCGTCCAAAACACAAAATGGAAAGAAGGACGCTGTACTTTAACGTATTTCACTACTAAAAGTGCAGATCATCAGAAATTATATATTAATCCTTAAACTGCCAGTCACAACAATTGTCGTCAGCTTTGCCATCTGCTTGTGATTTTCAGACGATCCATGGAATACCAGGATGGAATACCATTTTTGCAAACAGTGTGGACGCAGATCAGACTGCCCCTCTAGGAGCAGTCTGATCTGGGTCCACACTGTTTGCCGGTATGCAAAAAAAAAAAAAAAAAAAAAAAAAAAAAAAAAAAGAAAGAAAAAAAGGGGGGTTTGAAAAGTTTGCAAGAATATTCAGCAGACATAAACAGACGACATTTTCAGATGCAGGTTTTCACTACTAACAGCGTACATCATCAGAAATTATATATTAACCCTTAAACTGCCAATCACAACAATTGTCGTCTGCTTTGTCATCTGCTTGTGATATTAAAAGTCATTTTTGTAAACAGTGTGGACCCAGATCAGACTGCTCCTGAGGACCAGATCAGACTGCTCCTGAGGAGCAGTCTGATCTGGGTCCATACTGTTTGCCGGTATGCAAAAACAAGGTTTGAAAAGTTCGCAAGAATATTCAGCAGACGACATAAACAGACGACATTTTCAGATACAGGTTTTTACTACTAACAGCGTAGATCATCAGACATACAATAAATAGTCACTGGCGCATTCGCGCAGTCTGTTGTTCGCATGAAGAAACTTTGCATGTTTTGCTATCCCGGAATGCGCCCTGTAAAGATTCTGATCTGAATCTTCGTTATGCGCATATGTCCGAATGTACGTTTTATGACGTTGCAGCTCATTCGGCTTATTTCGCCACAAATCGTTTAGTTACCTTCTGGGTTAATAGAAACTTTTGTGCTTTCCTCCACTGGTATTAGAGAGCCATTGACCTGACGTATTGCCCAGGTTTTAATGACCGGCGGCTGGCTGTTTACTTTCGGGCAATAAAGTCTTCTGGGCCATCCTGGTATTCCATGGATCGTCTGAAATTTTATATATAAAACAAAATTGAAGAAAAGAAACAGCAAATAATAATAATCATAAAAAAGAAACACTCTATTTTATCTATTTTAATTATTACTGGAATTGAATTTCATGATTTGTGGATTTTAACGATATGTTTACAACGGCAAATTACTGACAAACTGAATAAAATCGAAAGACTTCATGTTATTCGCCAGGCTCCACACACCGAAAGAAAACACTAAAAATATAATTCACAAAATAAAAGTAATTCCATATAATTCCTATCTGATCACAGTTGCGTTGTCAACATGGGTGAAAAAAGCTCATTCTATAAAATTGCGCAAAGAAAATAGTTCCGAGATTCCTGCTCAGTGGAATTATCGAAGCACATTACGAAAACATATCTATTAAAATATATAGAAAATTTCACCTCCAAAAACTGAAAATTCCCAGACAAAACTCTAATGTTTTTTTTTTTATATTTCTGCTCAAAACATAGATTGTGGGTACTCGTTAGAACAACTTTGGCGAGGCGGTTCTAACGCGTACCCACAATTTATGTTTTTGAGCAGAAATAAGAAAAAATAATGTTTACCCCTGTAAACCTTAGTTTTACTATATAAAAGTGGGGTCAACATTATATAGGCATGTTTTCGTAATGTAAATGGCAGTTTCAAAGGAGATCGGACGTTTTCCTAGGTTTCCCGCACAATGTTTGAAAACTTCTGACAACTTCTGTGATATGCATGTATATATATATAAAAAAAAAAAATAAGAGAAAAATCCAGGGAGTGCCACAATCACAAACCGCAGCCTTTCCCAGACCCAAGAGGAAGAGGAAACCGACAAAACCAAACAAGCACAAATCGAGCAAACGTACGAAAAACACTAAGCTCTCTCTTCCCCAAGCGAGGTAATCGCAATGCTAAAAGGACTGAAAAACACAAGAGCAAAATAACACAAGGTAAGACATACAACAAGTCGCCTCGCAGAATAAACCACAAAGAGTAAGACTAACACCAGATTGGCTGCATGTTTCTTGAAAACACATCACGAAAACATGCCTATATAATTTTGACCCCCTTAAACCCCATTTTCATATAGTAAAACTGGGCTTTACGGGGGTATACATTATTTTTCATATTTCTGCCCAAAAACATAGATTGTTGGTATTTATTAGAACCGCCTCACCGAGGCGGTTCTAACGAGTACCACAATCTATGTTTTGAGCAGAAATATGAAAACTATCAGAGCTTTTTATCTGAAAATTTTTAGTTTTTGGAGGTGATATTGTCTGTATATGTAAATAGGCATGTTTTCGTAATTGACATATGTCAAATGAAATGGCATGTAGTGAAATGGCATGCAGTAAACTTCTGGATGTGACATATAAGCGGAATACATCCGTGTCTAAGAGAAGGGTTGGGGTCAGTTATTTTCGATTTGTTTTTTGGAAAAAAATGATATTATTATCGTGGGTTTCAAGAATATACCAAGCTATGCTTATAACAGCCTAAAATTTCGCAAAAAAGACTTATGCGCAACTCACGGGTGCACTTTACCTATGAATTTTACAGCAATTGTTACATCACCTATGCATAAACTGTTAGCCTGGCCATCCGA
Organism: Anodontia alba; assembly: GCA_964016985.1. Classification (NCBI taxonomy): domain Eukaryota; kingdom Metazoa; phylum Mollusca; class Bivalvia; order Lucinida; family Lucinidae; genus Anodontia; species Anodontia alba. The sequence goes on along the minus strand of OZ024828.1, from coordinate 3,217,824 downwards.
CAAGTCCGATCAAAGTTATCGCTTCGCGCTCAATGGCTAGCTAAGGTCCAAAACTTTCTTCATGCGAACAGCCGAAGACTCTGATCAGCTTGGGCCTTTACTGTCCACATACGCCCAAAGGCACGTTTTTGCATAGCGCAGCCCATATACAGTCGAACTTCAATGGCTCGAACACTTTTGGGACCATGGAAAATTGTTCGAGCCATGGGTAGTTCGAGCCAATGAAGATTAGTCATGGCACCAGGTCGGGAAGCAAATATAGCTAATTCTGGGAAATCTATCAACCTTCTACACAATTATTGTATGTTGAGTGTACTCATTAGAATCGCCTCGAAGAAGCGGTTCTAATGAGTACACACAACATACAATTTCATAATGAAATAAGAAAGCTTCCTTAAATATTTGTTTTCTTGATCTATCGAAGAATTTCGTAGGGACTCAAAACCGAGTTCGAATAAGCCATGGTGAACGAGCCATCGGTGTTCGAGCTATTGAGATTCGACTATAATGTGTTGCACCGTATTCCCTGCATTGTATATGGTCAGACTTCAATGACTCGAACATCATTGAGACCATCGGAAAATTGTTTGAGACATGGGTAGTTCAAGACACAGTGGGTTAATTATGGTGCAAGGTCAGTAGGCAATTTAGCGATAATTTAGTGAAGTCTTTTTCGATCTTCTATACAATAATAGTATGTTTAATGTACTCATTATGATCGCCTCAGTGAGGCGATTTTAATAAGTATACACAACACACCACTTCATGATAAATAAGGAAATTTCTTGAAACATTTATTTTCTGGAACTATTGAAAGAATTTCGTAGGGACTCAAAAACAAGTTCTAAATGAGCCATCGGTGTTCGAGCTATTGAGGTTCGACTGTAGTAAAAGAAATGAGTACCAACAACATATGCTTTTAGAAATTAATCAGAAAAATACCGCATAAGCAGCTTAAAATAATCCTCTAATGAATATTCAGCTGATTATATTTTTTCAAGCACGCTTTATTACACTGTCCCGAGAATGCTGTAAATTGCCCTTAGCAGTACCAGTGCATCCACCCAATTTAAAAGTGAAACTGGCAAAATTAATGTATACCTCATAACCTTTGATAAAGTGCTGCAATGGTAACATTTAAGAATACATGTATCTACATAAATTTGATGTGCCGAAATAGTGCATGTGAATAGAAACTACGTTCTGTATATGTAGGTGTTCCAATAAATCATCACGAAAACATGCTTATATAATATTGACCCCTTTAAATCCCAATTTTATATAGTAAAACTGGGGTTTACAAGGGTATACATTATTTTTCTTATTTTTGCTCAAAAACATAGATTGTGAGTACTAGAACCGCCTCGCCGAGGCGGTTCTAACGAGTACCCACAATCTATGTTTTGAGCATTAATATGAAAACAATCAGAGCTTTTTATCAGAACATTTTCAGTTTTTGGTGGTGAAATTTTCTATATATTTGAATAATGATTATTCTATTCAATTCAATGCTCCTGCTAGTACCTTACTTCCGCGTCCCAACCAAACTGTGTTGTTGTCTCCGCCCACGGGCGTACACACTGACGAAATCTGCAACACTGCTTGGTCAACCATGTTGTTTTAACCGGTGCACTCGTTTGTAGCAAACTGGATCGGTCAGGTGAGAAAAAAAGTCCGCCCAGTGAGAAAACTACCAAAGTGGTCAAATCCCTTTGACGCTTAGCACTTTGGGTACAATTTTCAGTAGATGACATATTGAAATATTTTTTCGTATATTCTGCAGCAAACAGGATTCGACATTTCATACAAATTGCCTCCTGGAGACAATTCGCATGAAATATCAAATCCTGTTTTCTGGAAAAAAAATAAGAGAAATATTATCCAATCGTCGTCTGCTAAAACTGTTAAGAGGGTGGACACGATATTGCCATTACGAATGCCTTGTAAAGAGCACTTCTGTAATTTGATGTATTTATCTCGGTATATAATGAGTGATTTATGCTGATTACGGTTGATTACTCTCTGTTGTAACATTTTACCCCCGAAATACCACATTTCAACAAATTACCACAACTCAAGATAAGACAAAACAAAACAACAGAAAGGGATATTTTTCTTATTTCACTATAGTTTCAGATAAACTTTCCTTAACAAAAAAATGTGGATATTTTTATAGTTTTTTTTTCTTATTTCTGTTTTGACCCTTGTCCTGCTGAATAAATTCAGAAGCCACACCTATTTCTAATTTTCTAGATTACTTGATGAAGGTTTCTGATATAGATTCACATACTTAGTGGCAAACAGTGCAGATCCAGATCAGTTGGCTTCTTCAGAAGCCAACTGATCTGGATCTACACTGTTTGCAAAGGCAGGGCAGATCCGGGTTCAGCAGGACTAGGGTTAAAACATATGTCGTGGGTACTCATTAAAAGCACACGCTTGAAAACATATGTTGTTAGTACTAAAATGTACCGTCGTATATATGCTTGGTCATGTCATATATGAGAGGGTGGATGGGGGGTGGGGATACGGGGATAAGGGGGGCGGGGGTAAAGGGGACGGGGGACGGGGGAAGGGGGCGGGGGACGGGGGAAGGGGCGGGGACGGGGAAAGAGGGGACGGGGTAGGGAAATTTTGGGGGCGTGGGGTTTATACCAAAATTTGTTATATTTTACTAATTTTACTCTATTTTTATGTACTTCAATGCATAACTGGGAATCAAAAGTATCAAATAGACGCATTGAAAGCATATATTATAAACTTATTGACACTGACACACATCTTGTTAAGACGCCACGGCAGGTGTAAGGGTAAAGCATACCCCTTATGATTTTCTACTTTCTTATTCAAAGCAGCCACTCAAAATTCTGCGTATATCTACTGCAGAATTGTCTGAATTATAGATTTTGCTAAGAGATTTTGACCAGTCCTTATATCAGAGCAGGCATACAAATGGAGCTACAAATATGGAACCATATTTACAGGGAACCAAACCGGTGTTCTGTCAATTTTACCAGTCCGTGAATTTAACTTTTTCAGCCCTGCAGACCAAAATATATATCTTTGCAAACAGTGTAAACCGTGATGAGACGGCTCATCAGGATCTACACTGTTTGCCATTCTGTTTTTGATTTTAGACCAAAACCCCAATTTGCATCAATGGACATGTCCAAGTTCAAGGACGGAGAGGTCCACTTCAGAAACTCGGGGTAAATACAGTATTAAATGAGCAATGTACGCCCAACGAAGACTCAAAGCAGCTGTACATTCGCGCAGTCTAATTAAAGTCTTCATTGTCCGCATGAATAAACATTGCACCCTTGGCTATCTAAAACATGCCAGTGCAGATTCTTAAACTACAAGTGTGTCTCTTTCGTGGAGATTGATCATGAAATATTTTCTACGGTCTTTCTCTCCCTTCCGCTGATTCAAGAAAGGCAGTTGTCAGTTTCTGGCGAAAGAATGTGCACAATACTGGTTACCCGCTTAGAGGACTAAGCCTGTCCAGTAAACGTGTGGTTAGGTAAACTGACCGCGCTCGACATGACCCCGTTGGGTTGACTGGGCCGTAAAACCTCAACACAAACAAACAAGTGTGTCTAATCATAAACATAGATTGTTTAAGTGTATGAATATCCAGAGCGCTTACTTCAAAAGACTTATAGTCCATATAGCAATGTATTTGGTGCCTGAAAGGAATAGTGTAAAGATTCATACATTCGTACATACAGTAAAACCTGTGTAAGATAGCCACCTTTGAAATTGACCTTAGTGGTTGATGTGGAAAGGTGGTTGTCTTATAAAGGTACATGTCATGTAATTTTGCTAGCAAAATTACATGACATGCACCTTAATAAGACAGACAACTTTTTCTACATCAACCACTATTTAAAGTCAGTCTCGAAGGTAACTCTCTTACACAGGTTTTACTGTAGTTTAGCAAGATTTCGAAAGACTAATTATCAACGAAAATACGCGTCATTGTAATCATCATCGATATGCTATAGGTTGTAAGGAGCGTTAGTTTAGCATGGTTTACATATACTTACTACTCACTACGCATGTTACGCATATGCGTAAGGAAATTATTTGCATTAAAGAGAAATTGTGTGTAATAATAATTCCGTTCTGACTGCGCCAGTGGCATGTCTTACCGAGACGTAATTGTTATGCAGGCTTTCCAAATAGGCTTTCACAAGTGCGAATTTGTCTGACATAGATACTGCTACAAAGTTCTCTGCGTAACATTGGTATATTCCTTCGTCTGGACTGAAAGATTATATAGAGAACAGAGTGAACATCCTACGCCAACAACCTGGTGATATGTACATAGCTGCGACTGTAACATTTGTTCGAATTTATGAGAAAGTCATGCAACGAAATATTATCGAGTGCACAAAACCTGCCTATTTCAGTACTCGCTTTTCCCAAAAAATGCATTCTCCATACTTTTTCTAGTTATTTTATATTTTTTGCTGTCGCCTATGAGAAGTACCCTTTTCTCGTGTGCTAATTCGATTTTTTTTATACTATTCAGAGTAATAAGGCTTGACATTTCGTGTAAATCGCCTGTCTTTTAATCTCTGAAAAGAAATAAAAAATAGACTGCCGTCTGCTTCAAGTTTTTTATCACTTTAACAGTTTACCCGGCAATGACCTAAGGTGGCAAAACTTGCAAATACACCACGACCTCTTTATAACACGGTTCGTTATAACACGGTTTTGTATATAGCACGGTTCAAAGATGGATCCCAAAAATGTATAGATTATATTGAAAAATGACCATAAATGGTCATTTTTCAATATAATCTGTACGCTTTGTTTGGATATAACACGGTTGTTTAACTAACACGGTTTATGGTATGGACCCAAACAATAGTGTTATAAAGAGGTTGTGGTGTACGACGTTGTACCTTGACCGGAAAGATATACAGCTAAAGATTCGTATATATATTGACTATATATTGCTTTAAACAAAAAAAACCACTGTGCAGCATATATTTAGACAGCCATTTTGTACAGTACGAATTTTCATTTGTGATTAGCAACTGTACCCAGCATAAAAGAGAAAGCAACTATACCCAGCATAAAAGATAAAGCAACTATACCCAGCATAAAAAAGAAAGCAACTATACCCAGCATAAAAGAGAACAATAATAAGTAGATACACTTGATGGCCATGCTTAAATACAGTCGACTCTCGTTATCTCGAATTCCAAGGGACTCACTGAAACACTTCGAGATATCCATACTTTGACATATCAGAGTTGAGAGAGTGAGGAAAACAATAAATTGAAAACAACCACATTTAACAAATGAATATGTAATTTGACTCCTGAAGTTAGAAATATATATATAAAATAATGTGGAAAAGGGGAGAAATTGCTCCTGAGGAGCAATTTCTCCTCTTTTCCACATTATTTTATTACCTGTTGTCATAGTTTCATGTTAAAACGGGGACCAGGTTTTCACTTCGAGATAAGCGGTAATTCGAAATAAGCGAGTTCGAGATAACGAGGTTCGACTGTACTTCACATATACACATAAAGCTGTGTAACAAATGTGCAAAGCCAGGCTCCCTTTAAAAGAGGTGGAGGTGGAAAGAGATGATCCCCTGTAACAAGTGTGGAAAGATATTGTTTCTTTAAAAGACGTTGGAAACATTAACCGCTGTAAAAATGTGGGAAAAAATGTGCCTCCTTTAAAAGAGGCAAAAAGACGCAAATCCCTGCAGCAAATGTGAAAAGATATGATCCCTTTAAAAATGTGGAAAGACAGGAAGCATTGTAATAATATTAGAATGGCATGGTTGCTTGAAATGCGGTGGAAAACCATTAAACCATGTATGAGAAAAATTTATCCCTTTAAAAGAGGTGGAAGGAATAAACCTTGTAACATATATGGCAAGGCATGACCTCTTTAAAACAGCTAGAAAGACATGACCCCTGTAGCTGATATGGGCATTCTGCTTAAATCTATATCGGACTCGAAAGGAATCCTGTTGGGCCGATAATGGTTCAGAGGTGGAAAGACGAACACTTGTTACAGTGTGGAAAAACATGGTCCGCTGTAACAGAGGATATTCCATTTTTCATGAACTCGAGTACATAAACATTCTATTGTCATTAGAGGGATAACAGTAAAAGTATGGCATTCAGTCCACAACTTCTTTCAGAGCAACAGGCGTAGCATTCATTACACACATTACGCATGTGCGTAAGGAAATACAGTCGACCCTCGTTATCTCGAATTCCAAGGGACTCACTGAAATACTTCGAGATATCCGTACCTCAACATATCAGAGTTGAGAGAGTGTGGAAAACAATAAATTGAACAACCACATTTAACAAATGAATATGTAATTTGACTCCTGAAGTTAGAAATATATGTATAAAATAATGTGGAAAAGAGGAGAAATTGCTAGGAGCAATTTCTCCTCTTTTCCTCATTATTTTATTACCTGTTGTCATAGTGTCATCTTAAAATAGGGATCAGATTTTCACTTCGAGATATGCGGTAATTCGAAATAAGCGAGTTCGAGATAACGAGGTTCGACTGTATTATAGGACTGAATGAATTTTATATTGTTGTGGATTTTATCGGAGAACAGGAGCTTGAAGTTTTGTTCATAAATAATTCATAATGTCAAAAATCAAATGTGACAGTAAGCCATTTCGTAAATTTGAAATTGCTTCGGAGTTTTTATATTTGGACATTTTCCGTACGTTTGATGGACCATATTTCAAACGCCTGTGATCGGAGTGTAAACGCCGGCCGGCCATTCACAAACTGAATAAACGACCCAGTTGAGTTTGGGAGTGATTCACCGACGTATTCACAGCTATAAAATCCACAATAGTAAAATTTATTCCTTCTTATAATATTTCCTTATACTTGTAATTCCAATTAAGTCATATTTACGTCTAAAATATAGGTAAACTTTCTCATTTTAGATTTGCGCGGATAAAATAGTTCTTGGCTTCCTGGTTTATCGAATTATAATCCCCGTTTTCAAATTGCTCTCGACCAATGAAATGACGCTATATACTTGTAAGCCTGCTGAGTTTCAATTATATTTTGCAAACTATAAAGACCGCCTGCTATTTCATAATTCCTCCTTTATCATAGGAGCTAGTCTTACATGTAACTCTTTCAGCCTTGCAGACCAAAACAGATACCTGTGCTGCAAACAGTGTAGATCCAGATGAGTTGGCTCAGGATCTATACTGTTTGCCATTCTGATTTTTTTATTTCAGACCTAAACCCCTGTTTGCATCAGTGGACATATCCAAATTCAAGGATGGAAGAGTCCACTTGAGAAACTCAGGGATGAAACAGCTAAAAGAAAGTCTGTTTCCAGAAAAAGCGACACTATGGAGAGTTGTTTCCAGATTTTTTTTTTTCAAAATGTGCATAAAAATAATTCCCTTCTGGATATGCCATTGAATCTCCGGGTTGTGTACACTGATCCAAATGTATATTCTCATTTCAAGCAATCACACGGCAGAGAGCAGTTAACCTTTCAATCCTCAATTTCTGAAGTGGACTCTTCCATTCTTTGCTTTGGACATGTCCACTGCTGTAAATAGGCTCGGTATTGATGGGTCCGAGAAATAGGGGATTCATTATGAACTCAAAATTAGAATGACAAACAGTGTAGATCGTTACGAGCCGTCTCATAAGGATCTACACTGTTTGCACAGGTATTTGTTTTGGTCTATCTGATTTAACGGGTTAATAATGATATCAAGTACAATTAACACCCATTCATGCCATAGAAGTTAGGTCACGTGACTCGAATAAAACTTTTATTTTCATTCTTCGCGTTGACTGAATATAGCCATATTATGAATATAAGCATTATTTGTTACAAGACGTTTTACATAAATTCTGATAAGAAGTGTCCCGTAGAAGAACAAGACTTGTCAGAAGACAACGCAGCTCGCTGGAAAGGGCTGGTCGGATAAGAAAACAATCTTTAAATATTAAAGTTTAAATGCAGAACTTAAACACAGCAGAAATGTCAGAGTAGGACCTGACTTTGATGTTGGAAGAATATCAAACTGAGGGATGGGGTATATGCCATTGAAACATCTTCCCTTAGGCTGGTGTGGATGAAATATGAAAGCTATATCTTACATACTTCAGCAGCCATGTACACTTTTCAAAACTTAGACACGGCTATAAATGACAAAGTATGACCTGATCTTGACCTAGGCAGGTCAGACTGAGGAAGGGGTGTGTTCTATTGAAAGGTCTTACCCTAAGGTTGGTGTGGGCCAAATATTAAAGCAGCATCTTGAATACTTAAGCAGTTACCAACACTTTTCAAAATGTAAACGCAAAACTTAAACATGGGTTTAAATGACTAAGTATAACCTGATCTTGACCAAAGCAAAAGGTCAAACTGAAGAAAAAGTCTGAGCTATTGAAAGGTCTTACGTACCCTATTATTAGTGTGGGTCAAATATTAAAGCAGTATCTTGAATACTTCAACAGTTACAAACACTTTTCAAAACTTAAACGCAGAACTCGAACATAGGTTCAAATAACAAATTGTGACCTGACCTTGACCTAGGCAGAAGGTCAAAATGAGGAAGAGGTGTGTGCTATTGAAAGGTCTAACCCTAAGGCTGGTGTGGGCCAAATATTAGAGCTCTATCTTGAACACTTCAGCAGTTATGTACACTTCTCAAAACTTAAACGCAAAACTTAAACATGGGTGTAAAAGACAAAGTAAGAACTGACCTTGACCTATATAAAGAGTCTATTTTGGGAATGAGGGTGTATGCTACTGAAAGGTCTTACCCTAAAGTAGGTGTACGCCAAATATCAAGGCAGTACCTCAAACAGTTAAAAACCTATGCACACATTTGAAAACTTAAACATTGTGCTAACGCGGCCGCTGACGCCGACGCGGACGCCGACAGACGCCGAGCCAACGCCTGGGTGACAACATAAGCTCTCCAGGGGCACAGTCCCGGCGAGCTAAAAAATTACACCAAATTAGCGAAAACCGCAGACTCGATTGTATTGAGTCTGTTCACGAACAGCAGTGTAACTACAGTCGAACCTCGTTAGCTCGAACTCGCTTATTTCGAATTACCGCTTATCTCGAAGTGAAAATCTGGTCCCTGTTTTAACAAAAAACTATGACAACAGGTAACAAAATAATGTGGAAAAGAGGAGAAATGAGCAATTTCTCCTCTTTTCCACATTATTTCATATATATATTTCTATCTTCAGGAGTCAAATTACATATTCATTTGTTAAATGTGATTGTTCAATTTATTGTTTTCCTCACTCTCTCAACTCTGATATGTCGAGGTACGGCTATCTCGAAGTGTTTCAGTAAGTCCCTTGGAATTCGAGATAACGAGAGTCGACTGTATATGCGAAAATAGCAGACTCGGTTTTATTGAGTCAGTTCATAGTTTTATTGACTTTGTAATGTAACGTGAGACATTCTTCCTTCTAGCCAATGGTTGAGCAATATTCTGTTTTAAAATAAATCCAAACGAGCACAGTGACCAAAAGATAAAGAAAATATAAACTGGTAATCCTTGTCATGCTGAATAAATTAAGATGCCATGCCCACTTCTAATTTCCAGCTAATCAGATTACTTGATCCGGATTTTTGATAGAAATTCACATATTTATTGACAAACAGTGCAGATCCATATCAGTTGGCTTCTTCAGAAGCCAACTAATCGGGATCTACACTGTTTTGCCTAGACAGGGCATGTCGTGTTTAGCAAGAGAAGGGTTAACTACACTAACATGATATACGGCATCATCAGAACACTTAAAACCAGCTATGTCGAAGATAGATAAATATGAGACGCATAATATAAGGTGCCCAAACATTTATGGTAAATACGGTATGCAAAATGTGTCCCAATTTCTCGTGAAAATGGTTTGAGACAAAAGGGGATTCGACTGACCCCTCCGAACCCCCTCTGGGGCCCGCCCCTAACAAATGCCACTTAATTGCTTGAGTGGGCATCGTTAAACGTGATGTCGCAAATAGCGTTACGCAAATATATGCAAATGGTTCATAATTGCCTTCTAATGTTAGGGCAAATAAAAAAAAATATGTGTGTTTAGGGTGACATGTTTGAAAAAAAATGGTAGGGATTTTTTCTCCCTACATTTTTCAGATAGAATTTTACTTTAATTACCGAATGTATTTGAACTCTATATACCGTAATTAACATTAAGTTCTATTACCAAATCTGTTTGAATAATCTTCAATACAGTCGAATCTCGTTATCTCGAACTCGCTCATTTCGAATTACCGCTTATCTCGAAGTGAAAATCTTGTCCCTGTTTTAACATGAAACTATGACAACAGGTAACAAAATAATGTGGAAAAGAGGAGACATTGCTCCTAAGGAGCAATTATTCTCTATATATATTTCTAACTTCAGAAGTCAAATTACATATTCATTTGTTAAATATGGTTGTTCAATTTATTGTTTTCCTCACGCTCTCAACTCTGATATGTGGAGGTACGGATATCTCGAAGTGTTTCAGCGAGTCCCTTGGAATTCGAGATAACGAGAGTCGACTGTATGTCTAAAAAGAACTGATAGAATGACAAACAAACAGTGTAGACCCAGTTGAAACTGCTCCCGTGGGAAAACACATTTTTTTTTGTTTGGCCTTACGAAAATGTCAAAATTACTTGTGAATGATCAGAGTTCCTGAATCTGGTCTGGTTTCCGTTCTGTTATTATCTGTATTGAAATCAGCACCATCACGTGTCCAGCGGTAACTAAAAACAGAATATCAAATACCAACATTCAGTGGTTGGTTCTAAACGCTAAGCATGCCCGGTAAAATTGCAGCAGACCTCGTTTTGAAATGTTATCTCACTTTTCTAGGAACGAAGGCTTTAATATTTTCTTACAAATTGTCTCCAGAGGAAACTATTTGCATGAAATGTCAAAGCATTGTTTTCTGGGGAAGAATAAGAACAAATATATTCATATAATAATGCAAAATAAACAACAACAACAACAAAATGAATTAAAAATACCACCAGTTTTTCGTCTGCTGAATCTATACATTGCGTGGGAAGTGATAAGATAAAGTAGCTGACTTAATGCCTAAATACAATTTTTTTAACGCCTAAACTGAGTAAACATTTTTTTTTATCAGGAAATAGCTGTCCCGCAATGGATTGTTTATTTTGAGTTTTCTCGGCTGTCCAAAATGCAAACAGATATAAGTTAGTTCACACAAGGTTAGAATAAGAAGTATAACTAGTGCAACTATGCAGGGATGCATGTCATTTTTAGATCGATTGTTTACAGGCTACAATTTTCTGTAGGTAGATATCCTCGTGATTATCATTGACCAATGTAATCAGACCGCGCGTTAGACGAAAATCATGTTATTTATAGCCGCGCTATTCTCACATCTGGAAATCTCGTAAGGGGTAGCCGGTGGTTATGCTCTCAAACTCTTTACGCGAACTTCCCACTATGACTCACATTTGTATGAGACCTCCAAATGTCAATAAACGGGTAAGTTCTCCTGCTTTATTGAATTTTAGCCAATTTCATAGACAGATTTTGAAAAATCGGACAATGCTTTTCAAAAAAAATTTCATTTCTGCGTCGGAAAAGATAGGTGTGGGTTTGAAAAACAAAAAAACAAAACAAAAAAAACAAAAAAAACAACAACAAAAAAACAAACAAACAAACAAACAAAAAACAAAAAAAAAAAAAAAAAAACAAAAAAAAAAAAAAGAAAGAAACAAAAAAAACAAAGAAACAACAAAAAACAACAACAAACCCCCCCCCCCCCCCCCCACAAAACAAGCTGCTAATTTTTAATTTAATTTCACCCGAAGAAGGGTAGTTCAATATTCCTGTTTTTACTTTTTTTCCAGTGCAAAATAAAGGTATTTTCAGCCATCTGGGCCATGAAATACTTGTTTAAAATATCAAATAATACGTACTGCAACCTACGTCTGTGTTGAAATACGTAAGATGTTTAATTTCTCAAGCATTTGTTCCGGGGACTGAAATATTTGTGCCGAATATGACTTACGGGGTCGATTACCCCTTACGGGGCCATTACCCCTTACGGGGACAAAAAAGCCAACTGTCAGGTGTCTGATTACAAGGACGGATTATCTCTTATTACCATCACGAAAACACGCCTATATGATTTTGACCCCTTTAAACCCCAGTTTTATATAGTAAAACTGGGGTTTACAGGGGTATACATTATTTTTCTTATTTCTGTTCAAAAACACAGATTGTGGGTACTCGTTAGAACCGCCTCACCGAGGCGGATCTAACGAGTACCAGAACCGCCTCGCCGAGGCGGATCTAACGAGTACCCAGAATCTATGTTTTGAGCAGAAATATGAAAAATATCAGAATTTTTATGTGAAAATTTTCATTTTTGTGATGGTAAAATTTTCAGTATATTTGAATACGTATGTTTTCGTAATGAAGGCCTGACTATCCTTTATGGGAACATAAGCCAGAATGCCTCGCATTTAAAAACATGCAGATTTTAGACTAAACCCGTTTCAAAATATTCCATTATATGATTTACATATAAATAAGTAAACACAATGAAACGTTTAGCAAATGAGACAGCATGTGTCAGTAGGGTTCAGATATTACCCAGCAAACACACAACGTCGCAACAACGTCCTTACAACGTCGCTGCAACGTCGTGACGTTGCAGCGACGTTGTAAGGACGTTGTAACCACGTTGTGTGTTTGCTGGGTACACGTTTGCATATATTTGAAGCTCTCAGTTGAGAAAATTCGCATAGAAGTTTCATTTTACTGCCGTAAAAAATCGCTTTGTATTGTATAGGCTTTCTCATTACGAAAACACGCCTATTCAAATATATAGAAAATTTCACCTCCAAAAAAAAACGAAAATTTTCAGATAAAAAACTCTGATATTTTTTATATTTCTGCTCAAAACATAGATTGTGGGTACTCGTTAGAACCGCCTCGCCGAGGCGGTTCTAACGGGTATCTATGTTTTAAGCAGAAATAAGAAAAATAATGTATACCCCTCAAAACCCCAGTTTTACGATATAAAAGTGGGGTTTAAGGGGGTCAATATAATATAGGCATGTTTTCGTGATGTTGTCCCAGTAAGGGTTAATGCTACCGTAAGGGCTAATCAGCCTCGGAAGTCATATTCGACTTGAAACTTTTAGCATCTTATGTATTCCAAGTTGTTGGGAATAGCATTGCCGATTATTCAAAATATGTCTATGAAATTGACTAATAATCAATTAATTAGGAGAACTTACCCGTTTGCTGACATTTGTAGGTCTCGTAAGTCATGGCCGGAAGTTCGCGTAAAAATTTTTAGTACATAACTACCGGTTACCCCTTACGAGATTACCAGGTGTGATTCTTAGTGCTGTTGATAGAGGGTTATCTGTAAAACCTGGACTTGGGCATTTGACACATGGACAAACAGTGCAGACCCAGATCAGACGCCACAGAACACGGTTTCTGATAAGGGTCTGCACCGTTTGCTTAAGTTACAGGAAGTTAAGGATTGAATGAAACAGTCTGAAGTCCCATTTAAGGATCATTTTCTCAATCTACACTCAGAGACAATCGACCCACCAGTGCTATCAGTGCTTTGACGGAAAATCCCAGTGCATTTCGTCTTACTTCATGGCCAGGAAACTGCTCACATGATAGATTAGTTTCTTTCTGAATTGTCATATGGCGTTAGGCAAGCAGTGTAATCAATTATATAAATCAAAGTGCCAAAGGCACTGAGATGACAGATTTCTTGAGAAATTCATGAAAATCTGAACTTTAGGAAATAACTTTGGGTTGATCGATACTTATTTGCTTTTTATAGACCTTGCAAGATTTTTTGGCAGAAACCAATGCTAACAGGTGGTACGCCGTTATTGGCAGATATTTCACAAATAGCAACAACCATGGCGTACTGATATATATTATGTTAATAAGTTCCGTTTGTTTACATTTTCCTCATGCATATGCATTCATCCCTCGACAGTTTTCATTTCTGATTTTATTTTCATATTTATCCGACACTATATTCAAAACTCGAGAAATAATGCTCTTGAATGTCAAATGAACATTACTTTGACTAAATCCATTTGTAAATGCCGCAAAGCTTGAGTATAGGTTGCACTACCTTTTGCCTGGAAGCATTTTCAGTGATGGTCAAAGCAGCTAACAGGGGAAAAGTTAAGGGAAACGAAAAATGACAGCTGAAATCTGTCATTAACAAAACAAAGGAAAAATATTAAAACCCACAGAATACAGTCGAACCCCGTTATCTCGAACTTGCTTATTTCGAATTACCGCTTATCTAGAAGTGAAGTGAAAATCTGGTCCCTGTTTTAACATGAAACTATGACAACAGGTAACAAAATAATGTGGAAAAGAGGAGAAATTGCCCCTAAGGAGCAATTTCTCCTCTTTTCCACATTATTATATATATATTTCTAACTTCAGGAGTCAAATAACATATTTATTTGTTAAATGTGGTTGTTCAATTTATTGTTCTCCTCACTCTCTCAACTCTGATATGTCGAGGTACGGATATCTCGAAGTGTTTCAGTGAGTCCCTTGGAATTCGAGATAACAAGAATCGACTGTATTTCAAATGAAAATATAAAAAACATATGAGCAGATTGATAAAATCACACTTACCTAGGAAGAGGGTAGGCGTACGCCACGCATGGCAGCTCAACCGTATCCCCTTCTTTGAAATATATTTTCCTCTGTGAACTCTGGAACAGGATCTTTGGTGGCATGCTAGGGAGATTCACTAGAGAAGCAAACAGAGACAATTCATTCATTCAACTTTAAAGGAGAATTTATATACTTTCAAGGGAGGCAACTCTTTTAAAATGGTTTTGCTTCCCTTCTGACAAGGATCTACTCTAAAAGGAAAGAATTTGCTGGGTGCAAATTCTTTCCTTTTAGTGTAGACCGCTTTTCAGCAATGGGAGAACATATTTACTTTTTAAGACAGGCCCCTTTTAAGAAGGGGATTGAAAGCTTGCAGAAAAGCAAACAGGAAGTCACAAAATTTGTCACCCTTGTCAAAAATGGCGAAAATCTACCAGGAGTATCAAATCTCCTTAAGGGAAATATATACAACTCCAAGACCAAATACTCTTTGAAATATTTGCCTTCTTTCTCAATGGGAGCTACTCTTGAAGGAAAAACTCTTCCCCCCCCCCCCCCCCCACACACACACACCCCACACCCCTGGAATAAATTCTTTCCACAAAGGTGGAAATTCTTTCCTTCAGGGGTAGTCTCCGTTTTTAAATTGACTATGAAAGAAAATTCCCATTGGAAATAGTGCTCTTTTGCAAAAGAGTGATAAAACTTTCAGGTGTACCGATGTACTTGAAGGGGACTTTAAATACTTGCATTACGAAAACACACCTATTCAAATATATAGAAAATTTCATCTTAAAAACTGAACATTTTCAAATAAAAACCTCTGATATTTTTTCGCTATTTTAGCCAGGGAAACAACAAAGTTTGTGATTTCCTGTTGCAAAGCCCCTCCTGAAAATAGGATCACTCTGAAAGAAAATAACTGTTTCATTTTAGTGCTGATCGCTTTCCATAATAATAGTCAAACAGGACTCTTAGGTCACAATAGTTGTCTACCATGTAAAAAGAGCAGAAAATCTACCATATTTATTCAATTCCCTTAACTCATATAGGAGGTAATGTAACACCAAACCATATTAATCATGAAATTTGAAAAGGAAAATAATAATAAATTAAAATTAATAAATAAAATAAAGTAAAAAAAAAACAAAAAAAAACAAAAAAAAAAAAAAAACAACAACAACAACAAACAAACAAACACACACACACACACACACACACACACACACACACACACACACACACACACACACACACAAGACAAAACAAAAAAACCGCATCAATCATTACGAAAACATGACTATTCAAATATACTGAAAATTTTACCACCAAAAAATGAAAATTTTCAGATAAAAATTCTGATATTATTTATATTTCTGCTCAAAACATAGATTGTGGATACTCTTTAGAACCACCTCGGCGAGGTGGTTCTAACGAGTACCCACAATCTATGTTTTTGAGCAGAAATAAGAAAAATAATGTATACCCCTGTAAACCCCAGTTTTACTATATAAAAGTGGGGTTTAAGGGGGTCAAAATTATATAGGTATGTTCTCGTGAAGATCAGTGACCTGTCTAAAAGTGCTTGCTGTATAGCAAAGAGTGCAGACCCTGAATAAATTTTACTTTCAGGGGTGGTCTGGTTCTGTTTGCTCAGGAATAAGTGCTATCCTTTCCACTAAGAAATGTGAGTTATGTGTCCTCAAATGTGGAAAAGGATGCAGTTATTTGCAAACCAAACTGCATTTCAGTGGAAAATACTATTTTATATAACTATATAACCTCAGAAAGAGAATTCTTTGACTGAACACTAAGAGAATTCTTTGACTAAACACTAAGATATTTCTTTGACTAAACACTATGAGAGCTCTTTGACTGAACACTAAGAGAATTCTTTGACTAAACATTCTTTAGGTATGTGATCAAAGATTATGCTCGATATTAACAACCTATTCCCGAGGTTATAAAAACTGTTTTCATGCTCAATTCAGCTGAGCATGAAATTTGTCCTGCTAATAAATCTCAAATTACGAGTAACAATTATTGCAAATTCTGTCTTGCTAAACATAGCTGAGCAGAAACATTTCTCCGCTACTAACAGGTGAAATGTCAACTATTGCTGGCATTTCCATATTTATTAGCAGAGAAAATTTCATGCTCAGCTGAGTTGAGCATGAACTGCGAAAATGTGTCTTCAGGCATATGCGGACAACGAAGGCCTAGATCAGCCTGCATATTCGCGCAGTCTGATTAGAGCCTTCACTTTCCGTTTACAGAATAACTGGATTCAACAGAATGTATGAACAAACAGCAAAAATCCCGGATGATACTTCGCGTACATTGTATGTGTAGGGTTATCTGTATCGGAGGAACTTTTTCGCTTGACAGACCCCATATCATTTTGTTTTTGACAAAGCAGGTCCCCGAGGTTATAAAACTATTTTTTCATGCTCAATTAAGCTAAGCACGAAATTTTCTCCGCTAATAAATATGAAAATGCCAACAATATTTGGCATTTTCATATTTATTAGGAAAGAAAATTTCATGCTCAGCTCTGTTTAGCAGGAAAAATTTGCAATTGTAAATAATTTGAGATTTACTAACAGGACAAAGTTCTTGCTCAGCAGAGTTCACTATGAAAAAGGTTTCCCGGGACCTGATGCTTCACTTGGAATCGCGCGCCTTATTTTCTCGGAAAAAGGAAAAGGAAAACCATTCGCCTGCTACAATGTTAAATAGCGATGCAATGGCTGCTTGAAGCAGGCGAAGATGGAAAACCGTTACACGCATGCCGCTTCGACTTGATGACGTCAACGTAAACAAACCTCATTTTAGAGGGCCTGATACATTAATATGAATCTCGAAGAATTGAGACTCTCAACTAATCTGATTTTTCAGATCAGACTGTCAGAGACTTCCCGGCGGCCCATGGCGTACACGTAATATTACTCTATTACTGTTGTATACATATAAATCGTCGCATTTACGTCGATGCAACGTCATGGCTATATACTCAAATAAAAATGTATACTTTATAGAGATATGCAAAAACATTCACTTGCATCAAAAAATCCAGGGCCCAGTTGTTCAAAGCTAACGACGTCGTTAGTTAACGATTCGTTAAAATTTACATCGAGTGATACGCAAATATGCTGAAATTTTTTGCTGAAAAAATGTGAGTAGCTTTTGCAGTGCAAAAGCTAATCACATTTTTTTCAGCAAAAATATCAGAATATTGTGTATTGAATCCGCTAAAACAGTTAACGAAATGACCCTTAACGAGCTCGTTAAGCTAACGACGCTTCGAACAACCGGGCCCAGATCTGGATGATTTTGTTTTTCTAAAAAGGTCACCTCTCCCCCCAACCTCCCCCCCCCCCCGCCCCCACTAAATAAATAAAATACGGCTTTTATTTATAAAACAAATATTTACAATATACTACGTCGCTACGTCTGCTTCTTTAAAGAACATATATCTTCATAAAAAATACCAAATACAATGGTATGGTAAAATCATGGAAGCTGGGCATCCCGCTCTAAAAAAAGGGCAAATTGCCCATATTACCGTCAGAGGTCCTTATTTTTTTCTCTTTGCACACTAATATCATGTTTTAGTATAAAACAGCCGATTTTAGAAGTTTTAGAATTTTTAGCCTGTAGTTTTACAAATCATGTGAACTTTATTGTCATTCTGACACACTGCTTGGAAGAACAATGTTCTTTTGCAAGTTGGAGAAGAGGTCGTAAAATATCATTATTTTAATCAGGTTAAAGTAGGGTTTGGTCAGTGACATTACGAAAACATGCCTATTCAAATATATAGAAAATTCCACCTCCAAAAACTGAAAATTTTCAGATAAAAAGCTCTGATATTTTTCATATTTCTGCTTAAAACATAGATTATGGGTACTCGTTAGAACCGCCTCGGCGAGGTGGTTCTAACGAGTACCCACATTCTATGTTTTTGAGCAGAAATAAGAAAAATAATGTATACCCCTGTAAACCCCAGTTTTTCTATATAAAAGTGGGGTTTAATGGGGTCAATATTATATAGGCATGTTTTCGTGATGAAAAAAGGAAACTTTGTGATCAAGTTTGACTATCCTATATATGAAGCCAGTGATGATAATTTTGATAAGTACCTATTAAATTTATATTAGGTATATTCGAATTTCAGTGACTCGAACATCATGGAGACCATATAAATTTTAGACATATAGGTAGTTCGAGCAACTAAGGGTTAACCATAGCGCCAGGTCAGGAGTCAGATTAGGATAATTTAGAGGATGTCTTTTCGATCGTGGTCTGTTGAGTGTACTCATTAGAATCGCCCCGATGAGGCGACTCAAATGAGTACACACAACATACAGTTTCATACTACAATAAGCAAATTTCCATAAAATATTACTAAATATTCGTTTCTTGAGCTGTCAGAAGACTTTCCTGGAGACTCAAAAACGAGTTCGAATCAGCCACGGTAAACGAGCCATCGGTGTTCGAGTCAATAAAGGGATCAAACATGGTTTTTCATGCATTAACATTCGCCAAGTCCCGTGGGAGGTGTTGAAAACCGAGGCCGGCCGCGGTTTTCAACACCTCCCAAGGGACCTGGCGAACGTTAATGCATTGAAAACCATGTTCGATCGCTATTATTGCATAAAAACTGAAAACATTTGCTACATCTCTCGTTATTTCTTGCACTATTTTGTTTCGCCTTTTCACCGATGTCTCGCGAACGTAATTTCCACTGACTTTACTCGTTCTAGGGCCGGGCAGTACACATCTCGTAATGGCAGCAAATCTGTGGCCCCGGTACGATCATATTGAAAGTTGCGTAGCCGTGCATTAACAGCGCGTGAATTGCCTCGTCAATATACGGCTTTTCGCCGGTTAATGCACGGCTGTTAATAACGTGCGGCACTGCTTTTTATGCAATAATGAAGTTTTACTGTGTATATTACTTACTTGGAACTGGTGATGTGGACTCTTGACCTGGTGGTATATGTGTAATATGGTCAATGTCGAGGGCATTCGATATAACAGACAGCTGTCGTTCCACAGAGCCAACGATCTCAAACAGGGAAGTTAAATTGTTGGTCAGTGTTGCCACAGAAGTTGTTAACTGATCGAATTTGACATCTTGTGGCGCCTTTACAATTTCCGCTATTTTCTTCATCTGTTCTTGGAAAAGTCGAGCCATATTATCACGCAAGTCTTGTATGTCTTCTGTTATATGCGCATGGGTAGCTGAAAGAGATTTAGAACTGAGATTGCAGAAACGTGAGGCGAAAAGGACCAATTGGAGCAATACAGGGTAGACATAAAACATCGTAACAATGTAATAATAACCATAGAGAATACTGATATGAACAATCTGCCAAAACGTAGCGTGATATTTCAGTTAATACGAATTTTGGTTGAAAGACATTTTTATTCTGAATTATCGGATTTACTGACTGATATTTCTTTTTCATATATCAAGAAAACAATGTTCATTTCTACTTATTATATAGCGTTTCGCCAGTTTCATCACGGAAACATACCTATATAATTTTGACCCCCTTAAACCCCACTTTTATATAGTAAAACTGGGGATTACAGGGGTATACATTATTTTTCTTATTTCTGCTCAAAACATAGATGGTGGGTACTCGTTAGAACCGCCTCGCCGAGGCGGTTCTAACGAGTACACACAATCTTATGTTTTGAGCAGAAATATATGAAAAATATCAGATTTTTTATCTGAAAACTTGCTGTTTTTTGGTGGTGAAATTTTCTATATGTTTGAATAGGCGTGTTTTCGTAATGTAAAAAATTAACCCCACCTCATCCCACATCATCCTCTTGCCTCTGCTGCAGATAACCTATGTCAACAATTTTAGTGAAAACTTGGTCTACTCTTCAAAAAAATTCGATATCATATGCGTATTGACCTAGTTCTGAAAAAGCGGAATTTAGGAACCAAACCCCGCTCACCCCACCATCCCCATCCATGCCTCAAACATTCCAAGGCAAATTGTTTATTAAATAAGTGTTCTGTTGGTCATGTTATCCAATTTAACCCTAGTCCTGCTGAACTCGGATACGCCCTGCATTTGCAAACACTGTCAATCCAGATCAGTTGGCTTCTTTAGACGATCCAGATCAGTTGGCTTCTGTCTGAAGAAGCCAACTGATCTGGAATGCACTCTTTGTCATTAGATATTTATATATAAACAAGAGGCCCATGGGCCACAACGCTCACCTGAGTTAACCGCTGTAAGTTAATCAAGTCATTTACTCATCATTCCCTATTAGCCCGTCAAATTTCAAGGCAATGGCTTAAACAGTTTTTGAGATATCTTGCTTACAAGGTTAAAATGCTGAAATTTTTAAAAGGCCATAGGTAAAAACAGTTTAAACCCCAGGGGCTTGATCAGCAGGATTTATCTAGGGACTTCTAAACATTGCTACATACTAAATACATAAGCTCTGGGCCTGTTGGTTTCAGAGAAGATATTTTAAGTTTTTCCCATTATAAGTCTGTGGGAGTAAATGACCCCCGGGGCATGGCCAGTTTGGACCCCAGGGACATGGTTGGCAGGACTTATGTAGGGGACCACTAAACATTGCTACATACTAAATATATGAGCTGAGGGCCTCATGGTTTCAGAGAAGATGATTTTTTAAAGGTTTTCCCATTATAAGTCTATGGGAGAGAACGACCCCCGGGGCTTGGCAAATTTAGATCCCAGGGGCTTCAGTGTAGGGGACCACTAAACGTTGCTACATACTAAATATTTAAGCTGTGGGCCTCATAGTTCCAGAAAAAAAGATTATTTTAATTTTTTTCCACTATAAATCCATGGGAGCTAATGATCCTCCCTGAGAAATGGCAAATCTGGACCCCAGGGGCATGGTTGGAAGAATTAATGTAGAAGACCATCAAACATTGCTACATACTAAATCTGTTAGCTCTGGGCCTCATGGTTTCAGAGAAGAAGAATTTTGAAGGTTCTTTAACTACACGGATCTATATAGACTTATGAACCCTGGGGTGTGGCCAGTTTGGACCCCAGGGGCTTGTTTAGCAGGATTTAAGTAGGGGACCACTACACACTGCTACATACTTATGCTATATACTAAATAAGCTGTGGACCTCATGGCTTCAGAGAAGAAGACTTTTTAGTTTTTTTTTTTCCATTTTAAGTCTATGGGAGCTAATGATCCCCGGGACACGGCCAATTCGGACAATATGGTTGATAGGATTTATATAGGAGACCACCAAACATCACTACATACTTAATCTGTTAGCTCTTGGCCTCATGGTTTCAGGGAAGAAGATTTTTTAATGTTCTTTAGCTATATAGCTCTATATAAAGATATGACCCCTCGGGGTGTGGCCCGTTTGGAACCCAGTGGCTTGGTTAGCAGGATTTATGTAGGGGACCATTTAACATTGCTATACACTAAATATATAAGCTGTGGGCCTTCAAGGTTTCAGAGGAAGATTTTTTTAATTTTTTTTTCCATTATAAGTCTATGGGAGATAATGACCCCCGGGGCGTGGCCAGTTTAGATCCAAGGGGCTTTATTGGCAGGATTTATGTAGGGGACCACTAAACATTGCTACACACTTAATATATAAACTATGGGTCTCATGGTTTCAGAGAAGAAGATTTTTTAAGTTTTTCCCATTATAAGTCTATGGGAGCTAATGACCCCGGGGCGTTGCCAGTTTGGGACCCGGGAGGGGGGGGGGGTGGGGGCTTGATTGCCAGGGTTTATGTAAGGGACCACTAAACATTGCTACATAATAAATATGTAAGCTGTGGGCCTCATGGTTTCAGAGAAGAAGATTTTTTTACGTTTTTCCCATTATAAGTCTATGGGAGTTAACGACCCCGCTGGGGCGTGGCCAGTTTGAAGACCAGGGGCTTGATTTGCAGGATTTATGTAGGGGACCACTAAACATTGCTACATATAAAATATATAAGCTGTGGGCCTCATGATTTCGAAGAAGATTTTTTAAGTTTTTCCATTATAAGTCTATGAGAGTTTTATATGGGCATGGCGGCCATCTTGATTTACGGACCATGACCATTTGTACATATTTTCAATCCCCCTTAAACACAAGACTCCTCATAAAGTTTGAAGAAAATTTCCCAATGTAGAAGGCTACAAACAAGCTTTGCTATAAATCCCTCAAAATTTCAAAATCCAGCCAAGAAAAATCTTTAACCTTTCTGAGGACGCTAACGACAATGATGCCGACGCTGCCTACGGCCGAATCAATGCAATGTCTCGCCGTTTCATCTAGCTATGAATAAAATGAAAATGCCTCCGGATGTAAGGCGGTAATATTATTGAAAGTAACCAAAAGTTATTCATGTAAAGCAGGGTCAGTCAGTAGCAAATAAACGAAATAGCCTCAGAACACTAGGAGTAGTATACTACTACTAGGCTTCTTAAGTTTGTGGTTTGTAAATTATATACAAAGTTTCAAAATTGCTATGTCTTCCTTCTGGAAAAAGGTCAACTCAAAAAGGAAAGAATTTGTTCCCCTTGGAAGCCAATTGTTTTCTTTTAGAGTTGACCCCTTCTGGAGAGCACGTTCATTCTTCCTTTTTCAGTTTAGACCTCTTTCCAAAAGGGCATTGGTGTGCAGGACAGCAAACAAGAAGGCACAAAAATGGTAGAAAATCCACCAATGGTATCCATTCACTTTTAAATTTTCATCTACAAATACGTATGGTAAGTTACCTCGTTTTTGTCTTTTAGCATAACCTGATCCCTCTGTCTCGTTTGAATGCGGTGTGCTCGTTTGTTCCGGATTTCCACTCACTGTACTTTGTGGAGCTTGAAGAGTTGCATTACTTTGCGGCGTCCATACAGTGCTTGATTCGAACCCTTGGCTTCCAGTCAACGTGGTCTGTGAAAGCCATGGAGTCGTGCTACCTGGAGGCGTTGACTGAGTACTTGATTCATTCGCTCCGCCCTCAGATCCTGGTAATGCTTTTGACACCATGGTTAGACCATACCCCACCGTTTCAATCTTTCCAAACAATAATGAGGCCTTGCTGGAGAGAAACGACAACGAACTGATCAATTCATCAAACTTTCTTTCCTGTGGTTGTACTAACTGAGACACTTGACTAATCTGTATTTTCACAAGTTCTTCCAAGTCCGCATTTGTTTCACTGATATCTTGTACGATGATTCTGTGGATATAGTAATCGTTGCAGTACCCTGAATAGGTAAACAAGAATCAATATGAAAACACGATTGTACTTTATCTTATTCAGGGGGCGGGGTAAGGGGGGTTGGGAGAGCATAACACTGTAAAAGTGATTTGACTGTTGTCTGGAGGTAGCGTTACATTAAAAACTGGAAGTGCTGGGTTTTATCACTTTTGGACCGAGGTTTCAGTTGCAGTCTAAATACCAGACATGCTTCTATTGGATATATATCCCAGGTTTTATTTCAATGTGAGAAAAGGATAGTTATAAGGAAATAAAATGATGTGTGTTTTATAATTATATCTGCAAGCTCAAAGAAATTGTTGCTGATTTTATATGGTCACCCCTCCATTAAAAAAGTCCGCTTGTTATTCGCTGCGAATCTGCAAGTAAATAATCATGGTGGACCGTAACTTGAAAAGGAGTAGGACAACATGTGGATTTTTTCTCAGAAACTTGTTGAGCTTGGGTGGTCTATAAAGTAAGGTTTGAAAAGTTTTGTATGTGTAGTTTTTGTGGCAGCATGTGAAAGGTTACTATTGTCGCCTATGGAAAACTATTTAGTGGTTAGCTCCCTAAACTGGCAGTGGACTGGGAAAACCTACTTTTTTTTAATCCCCTGAAGGGAAATAAGAAAATATGAGTCTGTATTCAAGAATTCAGGGGTCGTTTTGTAAAATTTACTTTGAAATGGGGGTGAGCTGGAGTAGGTATTTATTATGTACGTGGTCTATACAGTAGTATTCACCATTTATAAATATATATTTTTTCCCCCACTTTATCTTCTGTCCGTCCTGTATTGTTGAAAGATCTCAACAAATGTGTTGCTGACTGTGTTTTCAAACAAAAAAAGTAATGTGAATTAAGAAATAGATCAGCTCTAGCAGTGATTTGTTGAGTAATAAATCACTGTTTGGAGGTCAGTTGTAAGGTAGATCAAATCACGAGCGCGGAGCGCGAGTGATTTATCTTCTTACAACTGACCGACAAACTGTGATTTATTACTCAACAAATCACGCACAAGAGCTGATCTATTTGGATTCTAACACATAGAAAACGACGAAAAGGTAATTGTATCCTTTAGATTTTTCAAACTTTCCGCCATCGAATAAAGAAATCCCGCCAAAAGTTTTGACTGTAACGCTGACGTTTACATGCATTTCTTACGTTGCTGAAGTGAGAAAGACGACGTTACACAGTCTAGCGTCGTAGAAACTAAGACTGACGTCAGCAGCGTGTCGAAATGACGTCGGAAAGGCGCCAGATAGCGTCGCGCGTTTCCGCCCAGTGATTTATTGCATAATATATCACTGAGTTTAACCATTGGCTATATAGGCGAGGAGTGTTAGAATATAAAATAATAGGGAAGATTCTCAAAAACTTTACGCGCCTCATGCCCAGTTACATTCGAGCGGTAAAGTGACCATTTTGAGCCCGCGCAGGTCTATTGAATTTTACCCGTGCCTCATTAGAACTTTCGACATTGCGCACTGAAACCGAACAATGCATACTTCATAACTTCAGTGACCTCGAAATGACATTGACCTCTGAACTTTTGACCTCTGATTGCCATGATTTGGAAGCCTACACAGGCAATATGGAAAGTAAATTAATGCTTTTGCATGGAAAATAACTATTTCTGTGACATTGACCTTCAGATATAACTGTTGTATGCCTTGAATTAAACATCAGATTAGATTAATTTCTTTTATATTTATTTTCATGAAATATATGTACTACTATATAGGTAAATATAAAATGATGGTGATATGTATCACTTGGAAAGTGGCATATTGCATAGTATCCCATAATGGCATGAACTATAAGTGCCTTTTTTTAGAGTGCACACCACCAGGTACTGAAACTGGATCAGTCAAACAAAACTGCTTCTATTTTTAACAACCATGTGACCTTGACCTTGACCTTAGTGACTACAAAAAATCTACAAGTATGCCTAGAAACATGTAACAGAATTGGATTTTCTATGCTTTTCTATAATTAGATGACCTTGACCTTGATCTTGTGTGACCTTGACCTTAACCTTGTGTGACCTTGACCTTTGTACATATTCATTAATATTTTATCTCTTCTTATTTCCTATTCATCAGAAAGCACAAATATAAGTTTGCAGTCTGTCGCTTTAAGCTGACATTTGAAACACTCCCTGCCATTGACATGTCAACCGGCCTAATTTAAACTTATAGTTAATATTTTCTGCATATAATTTGTCATTTTTCATAATGTTTCTGTAATATATTTTTCATAAAAATATACTCTAGGCACAAACAACTAAGATTTTAGTGTTATATTAAAGCCAAGCTATTTAGCCCATGCTAGAGGGGGTGGGTGGGGTAAATCAAGATAAGACAATAATTGTAATTCACACACTGTCTCTAAATACTCGATTTGTATGTTAAGATAAGTATAGCTACATGGATAGATTTTTGTATTATTCTGACAGTTTTTTTGAAAGAAAATAGAATGAAAGTGTTTAGTCACTTCTTTTATCTCTGTTATTTAATTTATTGTATTTTTACAGGGGGTAGGCACACAAAAAGTGTTCATATCAGCAAAATTAAGCAAATAGGTAAAAACAAAGGACATGATTTGGTTGACATTAGTTTATTTTATTGATATTAAGAGTTTTTTGTGCTTTAATAGGGGAAAAATGTTGCTCTATAGGTAGCATTACACTAAATATTGGAAGTGCCGGGTTTTATCACTTTTGGACCGAGGTTTCAGTTGCAGTCTAAATACCAGACAGGCTTCTATTGGATATATATCCCAGGTTTTATTTCAATGTGAGAAAAGAATAGTTATAAGGAAATAAAATGATGTGTGTTTTATAATTATATCTGCAAGCTCAAAGAAATTGTTGCTGATTTTATATGGTCACCCCTCCATTAAAAAAGTCCGCTTGTTATTCGCTGCGAATCTGCAGGTAAACAATCATGGTGGACCGTAACTTGAAAAGGAGCAGGACAACATGTGGATTTTTTCTCAGAAACTTGTTGAGCTTGGGTGGTCTATAAAGTAAGGTTTGAAAAGTTTTGTATGTGTAGTTTTTGTGGCAGCATGTGAAAGGTTACTATTGTCGCCTATGGAAAAAATATTTAGTGGTTAGCTCCCTGGAGTAGATCCTTTTTCAGACGGTGGTTATTGTGCAGAATGGCAAACAGGAAGTCATAAAAGTTATTCCCCTTTAACATAAGATGAACACCTAGATCAGAGTCTGCTGGACGCTCTGTAGTTAGCCAATACTTGAAGGACAAATAAGGATCCCCTCGACATGCGCGTCCAACAAGGACTCAAATCGGCGCGCAATCTGATGAGAGTCTTCGCTGTCCGCATGAAGAAACCCTTAGTTATCAAAAATGTGCAGTGAAGACTCTTATCAGACTCCGAGAATGCGCAGGCTGATCTAATCCTCGCTGGGCGTACATGTATGAAGGTACGTTTTCTGATGTTGCCGCTCATTTTGAAGCCTGATTTTCATTACGAAAACACGTCTATTCAAGTATATAGAATATTTTATCTCCAAAAACTGAAAATTTTCAGATAAAAAACCTGATATTTTTTCACGTTTCTGCTCAAAACATACTCCGATATTTTTCACGTTTCTGCTCAAAACATAGATCATGGGTACGTGTTAGAACCGCCTCGGCGAGGCGGTTCTAACACGTACCCACAATCTATGTTTTTGAACAAAAATACGAAAAATATTGTCTACCCCTGTAAACCCCAGTTTTACTATATAAAAATGGGATTTAAGTGGGTCAAAATTATATAGGCATGTGACATTCCTTTTTCATTCTTAAATGTATATAGCTCAGGTCAATGCTACAACGTGTCTGATTCTGATTACCCGTATGCAAAGCTTCAAGAATATTAGCTTACATTACATATTTGTGCTAATTTAAGTATTTTCTGCGGGAAATATAATTTATGATTCCTTGGAGACCAAAAATATTTCCTCCTAGAGCAAAGAGATATTTCCTTAAGAACGCTATCGTGGTGTGTGACGAGTGTAGAAATAACGGCGCGAAACTTATTGACGTCATTTGAAAACGTCAAAACAGTATAAAACAGAATCTGAAGGGAAAAAAATCATTTTTATGATAATTATGCAATATAGTTCATACACCTTGGGTTTAAAATGCGAGAAATATTTCCCTCGAGACTTGCAAATCTCATAAAAAACATGCTAATGTATGGTGGCATATTTCTGCCACGAGATATCTAGGTAGCTATCACGATACTTTCAATAATTATCTAGATATTTCGAAGTTTCCTGAAAAGATTAATCTTAATAGTCTAAAGTTTCCTGGAAATATTATCTCGAAAGTTTACAGTATTATCGCGATATTTCCTGCATTAGTGCCCAGACTATGGAAGCGTATTGGTACCCCCATATATTTTTTCTCGTGGCAATACTTTTGTCATGGAAATGCAAAAATATCGAGTTTTTACTATATACTGTTTTCCATAAAAGTTAGATAAAAACAATGTTTTCACGTGTTCATTATTTCATTTTAATTTTATTTCGTTATAGATATTCTCGTGATTATATAAAAACGACAACATTATGTGGTAATCTGTATTATTTGAATATTTTGTACCGCACATTACAACATATGTTTTACGAAACAACGCTATGTTTTTTTGCGGAACTGGAGTTAAAGATCTTGATATCTGTATTGTTCTATCGCCATACGCACGATCAAAAATCAAAAGCGGAACACTGACATCATCTGTCAATCAAAAGAGGCTACCAGGGGGACCGAATGCTTAGTGTCGGCGAGAAAATCCTGCAAGTGTCCCAATACACCAAGTAATTTAAGCGGTCTCATCTACTGCGGCATATTTGTTGCGGTTCAGATCTGTTAAATGGTTTGTCTCTTCGTCAGTATCAAGTTTTAGCCGGTGTAACAGTTTATCTTGCCCCAACCCACACCACCCGGGCAGCTTGTCCCTCGGGGGCAAGATAACCCGGGGTATCTTGCCCCCTACCCGGGGCAGCTTGCACCCCCCACCCCCACCCAGGAAAACCTCGCAAACTCAGTTCAAAACAATATTTATTTTTTATAACAAATTTATAACGCTCAATTATCAGAACAGTTCTAATGTATGTGAGTGAGGGTGAGGGGCATCCCCCGGGGTATCTTCACCCCGGAGGTGAGACAAACTGCACAAAGGCAGCTTCACTTCCCGTGTGGGGAGGGGAGAGGGGCAAGCTACCCAGGATTCAAGATAAACCGGTACATCAGTTCGGTATGTTTATTTGTACATATTGTAGCTTGGTACACGCGAGGGTACACGTACATTTTTACATCTTAGTTTTGAGAAAGGGATAATCATTCGGCCCACTTGTTCATAAAAAGTGTGTATATGTATTTCAAAGCAAGGTTGAGCATGTGTGCTAGACATTTTTCTGTCCGTTATGGTGACTGAGTACCGATGAAAATCCCGTGTCTTTTAATTGCTGTTTAACCTATTTTGTTCGGCCACGATTCCCCTTCAGTGGCCCATGTGACGTCACCTATTCCAGCCAATAGATATTATGACGACAAAATGGTCTGCGACAATGTAATAACTCGTTGAAGTGCACGGAAAAACCTACTGGTATAACGTATAAAAAATATAGCGTGATAAAAATTCTACGCAGTAAAGAAAATGTCATACACGATCAAATATTTCGTGAACAATATACAGATATGTAGCGAATACGATATGTTATAACATTATCATATTGACGTATCACGATTTGTCGACAAAATTTTGTCGGCATTTCATGTTATTATTATGTTTCTCTACATAAATTTAAATTGTGAAAAAAAAATAATATATAAAAGTACGCTTCCATACCAGACCTGCCATTTATTTTCTGTTATCTATAAATAGAACCGATATCGGAATACCTTTGTTTATACTGTTGAAAATTCACCGAGGGTATTAACAGCGACTTTTATGGGGTTTTGGGGATTACCGAAATCCATTATTTACCGGAATCTACCGAAATCTAATATTAATTATAGTATTTAAAATTCATCTATCCACGTAAACTTGAAATAAAGGAAACAACGGAGACTGCAGCCTCCTCCTCAAACTTGGATTGTTATCTCTACATTGACAATGGAAAGCTTACTACTAGGCTTTACGACAAACGGTATGACTTCAATTTTCCCATTGTTAACTTTCCATCCCTGAGCAGTAATATCCCTTCTGCACCAGCATACGGCGTTTACGTTTCACAGTTAATCCGTTATGCCAGAACCTGTTCAAATTATCAGGACTTCATGGAGGGTAGGAAAGTGCTCACTACAAAGTTGTTGAGCCAGGGGTATCAAAAAACCAAACTGGTAGCAACACTTAAGAAGTTCTATGGGAGACATCATGATCTAGTCAATCCCTACAATGTGGCAGTTTCCAGAATTGTTTCTGATGTTTTTGCCAGTGACGCGCTATAAGTAGACTTCCCATATCCCGGACATACAGAACAGAACAGAACAGAACTTTATTTCTCTCAGATTGTATAACACAATACATGAGGCATTTAAACACTGATCAACATACGAAAATGAAGATGCGAAGTGCGCGCACAGTTTACAGGGACTAAAATCTGCTTAGAATAATAGAAATGAACCTACTTAGCTGTACTAACAATTTAACATTTTTAGATGACATAATTTTCTGAAATTTTAAGATGTTAACATGTCTCAAATAATATCTTGGTAAATACATTTTGCGAGATTCTTCAAATGCATCACATTCAAACAAATAATGAAACTCATCACCTAGAGCTTTCCGGTTACATATTGTACACACTCGTTGTGATCTTTCAATGTTTTCCCATCGACCTTTCTCTACCGGTAGGCGATGATTTGTTGTTCTGAATTTTGCAATCGGGATATAAAATTTGGGTTGAAGATCTATGAAATACATTTCAGTTTTAAAAACTGCTTTGAACATTCTATAATTTATACACTTTGGGCTGTTGTAAACATCTGAGTTCCATTTTTGTGTGAATTGCATTTGGAGCCTAGTTTCTACTTCTTTACATAGCCAATTGATGTTTGTCACATTGTTACTCAACCATATATAATTCAATCCAACTTCTTGTAATATTTTTTCAATATATAAAATCCACTTGCATGAGTATATGTTATTTCTGTGCAAATATAATAAGAGCATATACAATTTATATGCAATTTTTGTATTCTTGCCATTTAAAAGTTTTGACCAAAACTTTATCATTCTAACCTTCACTTGTAATTCTAAGGGATATCGACCAAATTCTCCATAGACCATGACTAAAGGAGTACTACTTTTCAATTTTAGTATGCTTCTCAAAAAATCTAATTGAATCTTTTCAAGAGGTTGTAAATTCTCAAAACCAGAAACTTCAGTACCATATAAGAGTATAGGTACAATTGTTTGGTCAAATAATTTTAATTGGCAATCAACTGGCAAGTACAGGTTAACAATTCTTTTTCGTAGCAAATACATTGCTTTACATGCAATATTTGATACATTCTTAGTATGCTGAACAAATCTTCCATTTTTAGAAAAGAGAACACCCAGGTATTTAAATTCTTTTACAATTTCAATTTCTTTTCCATTAATTTTGAACGATAATCGTTGATTTCTACTGTAATCTCCAAATATAGTTATCTTTGTTTTATTTGTATTTAAATCAAGTTTCCATAGTTTACAAAAATCATGAAAAGCTGTAAGTATGTCCTGGAATTCTTTTGGATCATCACTTAGAATAATAGTGTCATCAGCATATAGAATAACAAACAAAATAAGAAATATCATAAATTCTTCATCTTGGACGTCAATTTCAATACCTCTACAGCCAGATATGTTCATAAAATTTTCCAGATCATTGAGATAAATGGCAAATAGCAATGGTGAAAGATTTTCGCCTTGTCTGACACCTTTGTCGCAAGTGAAGTACACGGATGAAATTCCATTTATCGTTATACAAGACTTTATTTCACTATACATGTTTTTGATAACGTTTAATATTTTCCCTTCTATCCCATGTTTTAATACTTTCTTCCATAGACCTACCCTCCATACGTTATCGAAAGCTTTCGTAAAATCTAAGAAGCAGCAGAACAGTTTTTGTTTTTTATTTTTAAAATATTCAATAAGACTGTATAATGCCATAATATTGTCAATTGTTGAGTAGTCTTTACGGAATCCACTTTGCGTTTCGTTTAAAATTTCGTTTACTTCAAGGAATTTTGTTAATCTCGAATTAAGTATGGATGTAAAAACTTTGCCTATACAGCTTAGTAATGTAATCGGGCGATAGTTTGCCGGATCATTCTTACATACGCTTCTACCGATATTTCCTTCGTTCAGGCCTGTGGGCATGGTGGGCGAAGTTTGCTTACCAAGTAATGCTTACTATCCGCGGACGCCTGATTACACCCTTTGTTCTGGGGTCCATGTCTGTTGGTCTGAACATTCTGATTCGTCATTCGTTTATGGATTTATGAGTTTGGATTACGGCTTTGGTACCATGACCACAACTACTTACCTACATCCTACTACATTATCAAGTTTACCATGATTTGTATAAGCTCAGACATATAGATGTACACTGTTAATTAATATATAAACAGATAATATGTCCAAGTTTGGAAGAATATTTCTATAATTTTCATAGATAGTTTAGCTTGTGACGGGTACATACGGAACACAGCAGAGCATTTTTCATATTCTTCCCAGAAATTAAAAAAAAGTTGTTTTTTTTTGTTGTTTTTTTTTCTACTGGAGACGATATCAGGCATGAACTGTCAAGATATAAAGCATGAAATGTCAAAACCGTTGTCTGGAAAAAATATTTCAAAATGTCCCTGCTTGATGTTGATAAAGCGCAAAGCAAAATTTGTAGCAGACGACTTTCATTTGGTTTAGATTTTCATAGCCAAAAAATCTTGACACTGCATGTGAATTCTTCTGCTTGGCAGAAGATTTCACATGAATGCCGATAAAAGTCAAGAAGACTTATTTTTCTAAGGCGGTCGGGGTTATATACGTTTATTTATTAGCAGATGACATTCTGAAATAGTTTTCTTTTTTTTCCGCAGAAAACAGCTGTTGACGTTACATTCAAATTTTCTTAACCAAGAGACAATTTGCATGGAATTTCAAATCCCCTTTCTGGGAAAAATAAGAAAATTACAAATTGTTGTCTGTTGAATTAGCCATGGTCAAGCTTGGACAAATCTATTTAATTTGTGTGGGAGAGTTTTTAGTGTCTATGCAATTCAGCAAAAAAAAAAAAAAAAAAAAAATACAGACCCTTATCAGACGCCGTGACCTGTGACTTCCGATCTTAGTTCACACAGGTTGTCAAAGTACACTGTGAAAAATAAATTCAGCAGACGACATTTTGAAATACTTATGTTTCTTTTTTTTTCAGAAAAAGGTTTTGACAGAACATGAAAATTGTCTCCATTACTGTTTTCTGGAAAAATAAGAACATACCACCGGTTTGTAATCTGCTGAATTAGCCCAGAAAGTAGTAAAGGTTAAGTTTGGACAAATCCATTTAAATGACGTGTGTGTGGGAGAGTTTTACCATTGTAAGGCTGTTGGTTTACATGCAGTTATATGCAAAACAAAACCAAAACTATGCTTTATATCTTGACATTTCATGCTTGATATCGTCTCAAAAGGAGACAATTTGCAGGAAAAGTCATATCTTTATTTCTGGGAAGAATATGAAAAATCTTTCGCTCTGTTCCGTATTTCTATGTACCCGTCACAGAGCTAAACTACGAAGAGAAGTAACTCCATCTAGGAAAATTGTAAAGACGTAAATAAAATCGTTATTATTCCAAAATATCCTCCCAAACCTGGACATTTCTGTTTATTGTTTATATATTATTTAACAGTAAATATGTATAAACTGACACAAATCATGGTAAACTTGATAATATTGTTGGACTTCGATAAGATTTCGGTAGATTATTTCGGTATTCCCAAATACCGAGTTTGAACAAGGTAATCGCAAACTGGTGCGGGGAAATCACGGAATGTCATATACGCTTGTGTTCTATCTATAGCTACCTCGCTACCATGACAAATTTATCGCGATAATTTTATCTATATAGATACTTGATGTCAGTTCCGAGCAGTATCACGAATTTTTTCTGCATTAAAATATGTTCTGGAAATTATAAAACATATCTAGATAATTCAAGTTATTGCGATAATGTTTTCAGGAAAACTTTTTATTTTCTGGAAACTTAAAAATATTATCGCGATAACTATCTAGCTATCTCGTGGCAGAAATATGCCACCATACTAATGCAATCGTTTGTTTCTCAGATTTTCGGAAATGCTTCCTGTATTTTAAACTCAGGAGGATTAACGTCTGTGTCCATGATAAAACTTTGAAAACAGTTCGGACTCAAATATCAGATGTAACAGGACACGTCGTCTGATCAGGGACGTCTCTGTTTGCCATGACCTTCGTTATTCTCAATAAAGCGAGCAACTAACACTTACCATACTATATGGGCAAATTCGGCAGATGACAATCTGGGCCCAGTTGTTCAAAGCGTCGTTAGCTTAACGAGCTCGTTAAGGGTCATTTCGTTAACTGTTTTAGTGGATTCAATATACAATATTCTGATATTTTTTGCTGAAAAAATGTGAAAAGCTACTCACATTTTTTCAGCAAAAAAATTCAGCATATTTGCATATCACTCGATGTTAATTTTAACGAATCGTTAACTAATGACATCTTTAGTTTTGAACAACTGGGTCCTGGTATTATATTTCCTAGAAAAGAGGATCAAAACGTTTCATGCAAAATGTCTTCTAAGGAGATAATTTGCAAGAAATGTCAAATTCTGTTTCCTATGAAAATGTGAAAAATATTTCAAAATGTCTTCGGCTGAAAATTTTACCCAGCATACAAAGTGTTAAGCTCAAAGAAAAGTTTGAATCTCCCTTCGAAATATATACTGAAATGAAAAATAAACACAGGGTTAACGTTTATGCTGTATTAAAATAATGTTTAAAAGGCATCTAAAATATTTTCATATGGTTATAAAGCAACACGCCTATGGGACAAATTTCCAAAAGTCCACCAGCGCGTAAGTTATTGAAACGCATTGGAAAGTACCCCCATAACGGTAAATAAAAATCAACTAAATCAGTATAAGGTGTGCCCCATTCTCGCCGCTGTTGCCATCCTTATTCTCCACTGCATGGAGTTCACATTACGAAAACACGCCTTTTCAAATATATAGAAAATTTCACCTCCAAAATTGAAAAAAAATCAGATAAAAATAATCTGATGTTTTTCATACTTTTACTCAAAACATAGATTGTGGGTACTCGTTAGAACCGCCTCGGCGAGGCGGTTCTAACGAGTACCCGCAATCTATGTTTTGAGCAAAAATAAGAAAAATAATGTATACCCCTGCAAACCCCAGTTTTTCTATATAAAAGTGGGGTTTAAGGGGGTCAATATTATATAGGCGTGTTTTCGTGATGATAAATGCATTGATTCTCCTCATTGGAATGACGTTCCATTCGTCTAACTATGCATTCCTCAACTAGGCGGGAGTCGTAGAGGCTTTCCGGCTCAGCCGTACCCGTAAATGACTGATGAATTAGCCAAGAGAGTTGTAAAGGTTAATAGAGGTGGTCTTTAACCTTTACCACTCTCCTGGCTAATTCAGCACATGACAAATTGGTGATATTTCTCTTATTTTCCCCAGAAAACAGGTTCTGACATTTCATGCAAATTGTCTCCAAAGAAGACAATTTGCATGAAATGCCAAAACCTGTCTTCTTGGAAAAATAAGAAAAATATTTCAAAATGTCGTCTGCTGAAATTTTACCCAGAGTGCTAAGCGTTAAGTCTAAGCATGCTGGGTAAAATTTAAGCAGAGTACATTTTGAACTATGCATCACGAAAACACACCTATATAATACTGACCCCCTTAAACCCCACTTTTATATAGTAAAATTCGGGTTTACAGGGGTATACATTATTTTTCTTATTTCTGCTCAAAAGCATAGATTGTGGGTACTCATTAGAACTGCCTCACTGAGGCAGTTCTAATGAGTACCCACAATCTATGTTTTGAGCTGAAATATGAAAATTATCAGAGTTTTTTTTATCTGAAAATTTTCAGTTTTTGGAGGTGAAATTTTCTATACATTTGAATAGGCATGTTTTCGTAATGGGTTCTTATTTTCCCAGAAAATAGGAATTAAACCCGATGAGGCCGTTCTTTCATGAATACAAACAACTTCGTTTTCTTGAAGATATAAGAATAATTAAAAAAAAAAAAAAAAAAAAAAAAATTGGTGAAAAGGCATACACTGATTAAACTCAGTCGTATACAAGTCTTATATGTGTGAAAACGTGATGTATAAAATAAGACAGAAAAAAAATAAATAAATAAAAACACACACAATCAAAAACAAACACAAAAACAAACAAAAAACCAAAAAGAACAAGAACAACAAATAAATAATAATAATAATAATAATAATAATAGCAATAATAATAAAAATAATAATAATAATAGTAATAATAATAATAATAATAATAATAATAATGATGATGATAATAATAATAATAATAATAAATAACAATAAGTTTGTTTAAGAATCATAATAATTACTTTTTTGCCTATTTCCATTGTTTGTCATTCCAAATCCGGTATCGGAGAACAGTAACAGCAGCAGACACGTACACAAATATAGTAACTGTTCCATTTTGGAAGCTGTCAACAGACTGACAGTAGCAAAACTAAATATATCTATTTTATTAAATATGACTTGCCGCGCGGCAGCATATTTACACTAATAAATGGTTCAGCGTATTTTCTCTTATAACTGGGACAGACCAGCCTGAGCAAACAGTGTAGACCTAGATCAAACGCCGCAAAACGCGGCGTCTGATCAGGGTCTACACTGTTTGCCACTCATCCAGAAGTGAGAAAATATACAGTTAATAGACGCTATATTGAAATAGTTTTTTTTTTTTCATTTTTCACTAATAAAAATAGGAGGAGTTTTTTTTTTTTTTTTTTTTCAAATGGATTGATTGCAGTGCAATATAATGTCATACGAGGATCAGGGTCCTTTTCATTGACCCACTCCTCAGCTGCCGTCACGACGTCTTCATCAGACCGGAAATGAAGTCCACGGATATCCTTTTTCAGGTTTGGGAATAGGAAGGTCGCTAGGAGCTAGGTCAGGCGAATAGGCAGAATGTGGTATTAATTCATACCTGTTTCGCTCTACAGCATCCATTGCAACTTTGCAAGTGTGGACTCTCGCGTTGTCTTGTTGCAGGAAAACACCTTTAGGGAGTTAACCTCGGCATTTTTCACGGATGGCGGTTCTCAGCTGGTCTAACAAGTTTTGCATAGTACACTCCAGTTATTGTACTTCTCTTGGGTAAAAAGTCCAGCATAATAACGTCTTTTGCGTTCCAAAATACTGTGGCCATCACCTTGCCAGCAGATGGTTGCGTCTTGAACTTCTTTGGCCTCGGGGACCCAGGTCCCACCCACTGACGACTCTGAGTTTTATTCTCTGGCTCATAATAATGAACGCAAGTCTCATCTGCAGTCATCTACAGTCACCAGACGCAAAAGAAAATCATCTTTTGACCTAAAACGCTTCAACAAGGCGCTGCATACCGATGCTCTGGTTGCCATTTGCTCATCGCTAAGGGATTTGGGGACCCAACGGGCTGTTAGCTTGTGCATACCTAAACGATCATGTAAGATTGTTGAAACGCTACCATGTGAAATGCCTAATGCCTGCGCGATTTCTTCCACCTGAATTCGCCTATCAAAGTATACCAGCTCCCGAACTTTCTTACACATTTCTTCGTCGGTGGCATCCAGTGGGCGTCCAGACTTGGCTTTATCTTCTAAAGACGTTCTGCCGCGTTTGAACTCCCCTTCCCAGAATTTAACCTGAGCATAAGACGGTGCAGAGGACCCATAAACATCGGCTGACTCGCCGTGTATTTCCTTGCCTGTTTTACCTTTTAAATACAAGTACCGAATTACAGCACGGTACTCAACTTTAGATGAAAAGCATGCCTTTGCATCACTAGCCATGTTTGACATTCAATATCTTATTAAAGAATGACTCGATCCGTGTGCAGTTTTGTACCCATGTATAAAACATATATTGAAACAAAGCATGAAAATCGTGACCATCTCGGTCCATCGGAAATGGGATAGGTTGGTTATTTATTGACATGCCCTCGTATTTTGGGGAAAAAGGAAGATTATTCGTTTGTTAGGGTTACATTCTGTTCCATATTTAAGTCAGCAAATGTTTAACAAAAAACATTGAAAGAGTACAACAATGTACATGCGTGCATATGTGCGTACATGTGTATGTGCTGGGACGCGTGTTTTATTCAAACCTATTGGTTCTTTCATCGGGCAAGAACTTTTTTCATGTTGGTATTCAGAATTTCTTCAGATATACTCGTATGTATATCTGAAGAAATTCACGTACACCAGCGTTCTAGTTCGCGAGTGAACGCGGCCGTTTTGCTTTACTGAACGAAGCCCTGGACACTCGCGAACAATTGCTTACTTTCAGTTCCTTTTGATCTTTTTTGGCGGACGACTGCGAGTATCCGCGATATATATTTGAGCTTTCTTTTGGCGCAACCAAAATGGCGGCCTAAGCGAATAAAATTTATGTAAACCTGTTTGTAATAAGTAAACATGGAATTGTGTACTGTGTTGATACTATTTATTCGATCATATAAAAATAAATCATTACGAAAACACGCCTATTCAAATAAATTTATAAATTAACAAACTGAAAGTTTTCAGATAAAAAACTCTGATATTTTTTCTTATTTCTGCTCAAAACATAGATTGTGGGTACTCGTTAGAACCGCCTCGCCGAGGCGGTTCTAACGAGTACCACAATCTATGTTTTTGAGCAGATATAAGAAAAATAATGTATACCCCTGTAAACCCCAGTTTTACTATATTAAAGTGGGGTTTAAGGGGGTCAAAATTATATAGGTATGTTTTCGTGATGCGTTATTGATATAATTTATTCGATCTGACATCAAGTCTTGTCAGCAAGAATAAAGGATACTTCCCAATTTGAGGT
Source organism: Anodontia alba (assembly GCA_964016985.1). Taxonomy (NCBI): domain Eukaryota; kingdom Metazoa; phylum Mollusca; class Bivalvia; order Lucinida; family Lucinidae; genus Anodontia; species Anodontia alba. Next base: position 3,178,787 of record OZ024828.1, on the reverse strand, counting down.
TACGATAATGATATTAATAATAATAATAGTAATAATAATAATAATAATAATAATAAACAGAAGGAAGGAAATAGGTATTCTTTTTTTTTGTTTTGCCATTTTAAACCTGATGAGAATGCCTTGCATTATATAATAAACCCAAAAATAACTTTTTATGCTAATCCTGTTGTTAATACACCAGGTTTTATTTAATGTGGTTCACGCGTCTATTTCCAATTAAAGATTTGAAAACCTGGGCCCAGTTGTTCAAAGCGCCTCATTAGCTTAACGAGCTCGTTAAGGGTCATTTCGTTAACTGTTTCAGTGGATTTAATATACAATATTCTGATATTTTTTGCTGAAAAATGTGAGTAGCTTTTGCACTGCAAAAGCTACTCACATTTTTTCAGCAAAAAATTTCAGCATATTTGCGTATCACTCGATGTAAATTTTAACGAATCGTTAACTAACGACGTCGTTAGCTTTGGACAACTGGGCCCTGAAAAACAAAAAAATACTATATTAGGCCTAAATAACCGCGTATCTTACTTCCTTACCATACATACCCTAAAATGTTGACAAGCAATGAGGACTACATGAACATAACGAAAACACGCCTATTCAAGTATTTAGAAAATTTCACCTCCAAAAACTGAAAAATTTCAGATAAAAAACTCTGATATTTTTCATATTTCTGCTCAAAAACATAGATTGTGGGTACTCGTTAGAACCGCCTCCCCCGAGGCGGTTCTAACGAGCACCCATAATCTATGTTTTAGAGCAGAAGTAAGAAAAATAATTTATACCCCTGTAAATCCCAGTTTTACTATATAAAAGTGGGGTTTAAGGGGGTCAAAATTGTATAGGCGTGTTTTCGTGATGGATTGGACTTAACTACTTACCATATGGCAAACAGTGTAGAGCAAATCAAATTGCCTCTCAGGAACAGTTTGATCTAGGTTTACACTGTTTGCACAGGTTCCCGTGTCCGATTACTGAGGCTACTTACGGTGGAACCTTTCTCTAAAGTATTTATATTGTCCTATATATTATAATGAGTTCAGAGATCAGTAGCGTAGGAAGGGAACTATTTTATGTCAGGCGATCTCTCTAAATTGCAAATATATATCCTAACATGCGTTATAAGCGTAATGTGGAGATCGTTAACCCATTGTTGACTGAATGAACTCTCCCACACTATATCTTAGAAGATTCTAATTTCGCTTTTAGGTATGTCAGGCTATGTGATTTAGATACTCAGAGAGAAAAATGGTTGTACCATTTGCAAACAGTGGAGACCCTGATCAGACGCAGCCTGCTGATATAAATCCAATTACCCATTTAGGGTCTCCTTCCACAATGGGTTAATGTTAAGCCGTAAACCTTGCAGAGACATGGGGATGATATAAGGTTTTTGAGGTCTCAATCGAAACCAGTAAAAGAACATGAAAGAAACACGATCCGGCGATGTGCTAGCATTACGTAAATCTATATAAGCCGCGTCTGTGCAGTCGGATCCGTGTTCACAGGGCTCTCTGTGGGAAGCCAAGGGTCCAAAACGACTTCGGGAGGCCAGCGCAGATGCGCAGGCTGATCTGTCTTCGCCCCAGCTGAAGAGACTTGATATTTAATTTCCATGGTCGGATCTAAGATGATTTCTGAGAGGATTCGACTTGATTAAGTTAGCGTACTTTACGTATTCGGAAAGACAAGCTTAAGCAAACAGTGTAGACCCAGATCAGACGCCGCAGAACGCGGCGTCTGATTTTGGTCTACACTGTTTGCCACACATCCAGCAATTTTATACATATGGGTTGTTCGTCTGTCATTACTGACAATGACCAATCCTAATCAACTGTGTGAAGTGTTATTATTTGTGTGTTCTAAGATGGCTGATGAGACCAATCTTAGCTCTAAATTGCCTGTTGCAGATAGAACAAGAGAGGTCTGAGGAAGAAAGTTCTGTTGGTGATGCCTTAGCTCCGGCTTTCCGCTGTGCACGTGTCTGCTCGGCTTCGCTGATTCTTTTTGCTTCGTATTCACCAGCTCCCCTTTTTATGAGGCCTCGCCACTTTGCACGATCTTGTGCAATCTGTTCCTATGATTCAGTTAGTATGTTAAAGCCTTTAAGGGAGGCTTTGAGGGTGTCCTTGTATCGCTTCTTCTGACCACCATGGGAGCGTTTTCCTACTTGAAGTTCTCCATAGAGGATTTTCTTTGGCAAACGTTCATCAGGCATTCTGGTAACATGGCCTGTCCATCTTAACTGTGCCAATTTCAGAAGAGTATGTATACTCTGCATTCCTGCCCTTTTCAGGACTTCTGTGTCTGGAATCCTGTCTTGCCACTTGATCTTTAGAAGTTTTCTAAGACAGCTTGTATGGAAGTGGTTCAGTCTTTTGGCATGCCGTTGGTAAACTGTCCAAGTTTCGCATGCGTATAATAGTGTTGGCAGCACTACCGATCTATATACTTTCAGCTTTGTGTCAAGTATAATTCCACTTCGGTCCCAAATACTTCCACGTAGCCGGCCAAATGCTGCACTAGCTTTGGCAATTCTAGCATTGACTTCATCATCAATGTGCACAACTCTAGACAATGTGCTTCCAAGGTAGGTGAACTTGTCTACCAATTGCAGTCGTTGACCTTTTCACTGTGATGGTAGGCTCCTTGTAAGGCTTTCCAGGTGCTGGCTGATATACTACCTCAGTCTTTTTGATGCTGATTGTGAGATCATAGCTGTCACATGAATCAGATACTTGATCCACACCTTTTTGCATTTTCTCTTCTGTTGGAGCACCCTTTGCCATGCCATCAGCAACGAGTCCCTCGTCTAGCACCTCTGTCTGCACTTTAGATTTAGCTTGCAACCTTCTTAGGTTGAAAAGTTTCCCATCAAAGCGATACCTAATAGGTATACCATTGTCACCATCCTGGAAAGCATCTGTAAGCATGGCAGAAAACATCTTGCTGAACAGTGTTGAAGCTAGCATACAGCCTTGCTTAACTCCATTTGTCACAGGAAATGGATCAGAAAACTCGCCATCATTTTGGACCCTTGCAAGCATACCATCATGGAACTGCCGCACCATTGCTATGATTATGCACCATTATACATATACATAGGTACTTAAGTGGACTTGTTGAAGAGAAAAATAAGGTAAAACGTAGGGGCTGAATATTTAGGGTAAATACGGTATTCCAAATTTATTAAATTTATCCAAAATTTGCCATGAAAATGAAATTTTGAGTTAAAAGGTGTTCGATTGAATCCCCCAACCCCCCATCTGAATCCACCCCTGATTTCCACTGATCCGTTGCGTCTGGTTTTCTTCATTTCATAAATAAATATAGGTTATTGGATTTGTATAGAGCTATATTTTGTGGGGCGAAATATATCTCAATACAAATCCAATACCTTTTTCCCCACAACCAGAGCTACTGTCTCAACAGGAAAACAACAACAACAAAAAAAAACAAAAAAACATAAGTATGCTTACAACTTTTTACTTAGTGCACCATGTTTCAAAGTCGTGTCGAACAGTAGCTTGTCACATGACTTGCTTGGTAACGAAGGTAAAATAACAACAACAACAAAAACATGCTCGACAAACTTTTGTGATGGTCGAATTCAAGGCGGATTTCTGAAATTTTAGAAAATGCTCAATAAATTTGGAAGTTTTATGAACTTCGTTGCTGCTACAGTTGGAGAATATAATCGATCTGAGTGAGAATGAGACCCTGTTATGCATATAAACCAAAACTGCTGATATCGCACACGGCACGGCGTGATGAATTTCCACGATAATATAATCATTGCCAACGTTCCATTACGAAAACATGCCTATTGAAATATATTGAAAATTTCACCTCCAAAAACTGAAAATTTTCAGATAAAAATTCTGATATTTTTCATACTTCTGCTCAAAAACATAGATTGTGGGTACTCGTTAGAACCGCCTCGTCGAGGCGGTTCTAACGAGTACCCACAATCTATGTTTTGAGCAGAAATAAGAAATATAATGTATACCCCTGTAAACCCCAGTTTTACTATATAAAAGTGGGGTTTAAGGGGGTCAAAATTACATAGGCATGTTTTCGTAATGAGTACGGTAGAAATTAGTCACTTTCGACAGTGCATTTTAAATAGGGACAATGTTGAAGTATATAATAATCCATTCCATTGGAGCCATATATACTTCAAAACTTTAGAAAAAAGTAAAGTTGCATTCATATTGTGTGCCAGTATTTTACAAAGTATACGCCGATGTCACAGATCGAATATCGACGGAACTACGAGTATAACCTGTTCAGCCATTAAAGATGGCGGATCACCTAATTTCACTTTTGGCTATAATACTCAAAAATTAATGGAATGTATCTGCCGTTTTCAGTGATGAAAACCCTATTGAAATATTTTAATTAAAAATGTTCGTTTGCATCTTGATAAAATTTATAAGGAACCAACGACGTCATTGGATTTCCTAATATTATTAAGATGAAAAGATGATGATGCAGATTTTTAACGCTACAGGGCAACTGAGTCCCGAATATGCACCACCGTTTGGTTATTATGAAAGAAAACAAATATTTAAAAAAAAAAAAATAACTTTGAAATTATTCATAAAAAAAGTGCATAAATGAGCATTCATATTTATGCGGGAGGAGATCGTACTGTTCTTTTAAATCTTTATAGATCTTTAATTCGATCTAAACTGGATTATGGATCCATAGTTTATGGATCCGCTAGAAAATCTTATTTAAAATCTTTGGATACTATTCATCACCAAGGTTTACGTCTAGATTTTACAACAACAAACCAACGGCTATTTAACCCCTTGGTCTGAGAATATAACCGTTACTTAAAGAGGCCAATATTAATATTAAAAATGTTCAGCTCTTTTCTTTTCCGTCGAAAGAGCCATGGACGTTAAACCCTCCAAAGATTATTTTACACCTTCATAAAAATAAAAAATCAGAAGTTGAGTCACATATTTTTAAGAATGAATTTTTAGAAATCAAATCAAATTATAAACATTACCTGTCAATTTATACAGACTGTTCGAAACAAGATGAGAAAGTTGCTGGTTCTGTTATTAGTCCAAATTTTACTGACAGTATTAGATTACCTGATAATAGCTCCATTTTTACCGCTGAAGCCAAGGCAATTCATATTGCACTTTTCCATATCAGAGATCAGTCTGAAAAACAATTCATCATTTATTCAGATTCTCTTTCTGTATTAAAATCCCTTAAAGATTTACACCATAGGAACCCATTAATTCAACAAATTCTTAAAAATATTATTACCTTTCAGTTTCAAAAGAAATTGTATTTTATTGGCTTCCCAGCCACATTAATATTCGTGGAAATGAATTAGCCGATTTAGAAGCCAAATCTGCATTATCCTTAGTAATAACAAATTTCAAAATTCCTCACTCCGACTTTAAATCAAACATCCGTCAATACATTAACAACAAATGTCAGTTTGTTTGGGAAACACAAACTGAAAATAAACTAAATGAAATAAAACCGAATTTTAACAGCAAATGCACATTCTCTAATTACAGCAGAAAAGAACAAACAAAAATGCCCAGATGTAGAATTTGACAAACTAGAATTACTCATTCTTACATATTAAAAAACGAACAAGCTCCATTCTGCATTCCTTGTAACGAACCTTTTACAGTCAAACATTTTCTTATCACTTGTGCAGAATTTAATTATATTCGCACAAAGTATTTTAATGTAAAAACTATAAAGGATCTTTTTAATGATATACCAACTAACAAAATACTCGACTTTCTTAAAGAGATCGGACTTTTAATAAAATATAATAAGTACTTTTAATAAATTAAAATCATTGATACTTTATCTTTTTAAAATGAACACATCAATCCTAGACATTTTTAATTTCACATTAAATAAAATCATCATATAATATAAAAATTATTAGACGCTATATGCCCTTTTAGGGTTGAGCGTCTATAAATAAAATATCCGTCCATCCATCCATCATATTTATGCAGCCGTACAACGCTAGTCTTATATTGACAAATAAAAGATATCAAGACACTGAATGCCTGAATGCAACGTCTTAGCTTTTCTTTAACCCCCACCCCTCGCCCCCTCCCCTCCCTCACCCCCCCCCCCCCACAAAAAAAAAAAAAAAAAAAAAAAAAACAAAAAAAAAAAAAAAAAAAAAAAAAACAATTATTCTGAGTCTGAGTCAAAATAACAGAAAGAAGCATTATCAAGTAGGAGCTGGTGGTCCTTGGTAATAAATTTCAATCATTCCATCCTAAGTTTCAGAAGTGGTTCCATGTTTGAATTTGGAAATATCCATTCTTTCAAATATGGGTGTAAATCAATAATCAAAGACAGAATAGAATTGCAAACATTGTATCTCCAGACTTGTTCTCATGTGAACCTGAACCTACATTAATTAGCCACCTCAAGACAAAACCAGCAAAATAGCATGTGCACCCAGCGGAGACTCATATAAGCCTGGGCATCCACCCAGTTCGATCAGAGTATTCGCTGTCCGCATGAAGAAAGCGGGTTTTTTTAGCTACCCATTGAGCGCACAGTGAAGACTCTGATCAGACTGGGCGGATGCCCAGGCTGATCTGAGTCTTCGCTGGGGGCACATTCATTTTGTTTTTGTCATGAGGTGACGTCACTCAATGGTTTCTAAAGCTATCTCTTTATCTCCAATGGTTTGTACTACTGGTCGTACTAAGGCAGTGGTTCTAGTATTGTTCGTTCTTTGTGGGGTATTGTGGCTACTCGCTGTAGGTTAGCCACCTCATGACAAATCCAACAAAATGGCATTTGCGCCCAGCGAAGACTCAGATCAGCCCGGGTATCCGCCAAATCGGATCAGAATTTTCGCTGTCCGCATGAAGAATGTTTGGGTCCTTAGCTACCCAGTGAGCGCACAGCGAAAATTCTGATCAGACTGGGCGGATGTCCAGGCTGATTTGAGTCTTCGCTGGGCGCACAGTCATTTTGTTGGTTTTGTCATGAGGTGGATCGTTCGTGTTTGTCTTGTTTATTGTCTTATTGTTGTGTTTTGTGTCTTCTGTGATTGTGACCACCTCGTTGTGGAAATATAGCTGATTGTTTTGCTTTCCTTAGCTTTGTAACGTGTGTACCACTAAACAGTGGAGCAATTTCCTAGCCCAGACTGACCTGGCCCCATTTATCAACCATCTGAGCCTTAACCATGCCATGCAGTTATCCTAAGAAATTTATCTTTATTAAAACAGAGAACAAGTTAACTTTCTTCTGTCGCATTTTTCTTTCTCTTGGCGAGCGAATTTGCAAATAATCTTTGCATGATGTATAATGTGCTACCAGTAATAGTTTGTATTTTCATCACGAAAACATCCCTATATAATTTTGACCCCCTTAAACCCCACTTTAGTATAGTAAAACTGGGGTTTACAAGGGTATCCATTATTTTTCTTATTTCTGCTCAAAGACATAGATTGTGGTACTCGTTAGAACCGCCTCGCCGAGGCGGTTCTAACGAGTACCCACAATCTATGTTTTGACCAGAAATATGAAAAATATCAATTTTTTTATCTGATTTTTTTTTTAGTTTTTGGAGGTGAAATTTTCTATATATTTGAATAGGCATGTTTTCGCAATGTCTTCCCCTTGGTGCCTTATATATTCAGTGACTATTGTTCTTCCTGGATATCTTCTGTACTATTTTGGTCTGAAGGGCGAAAACTGTAAACTGTTTACTTTAGTTCATTACGAAAACATGCCTATTCAAATATATTGAAAATTTTACCACCAAAATATGAGAATTTTCAGATAAAAAATTCTGATATTTTTCGTATTTCAGCTCAAAACATAGATTGTGGGTATTAGTTAGAACCGCCTCGCTGAGTTCTAACAAGTACCCACAATCTGTGTTTTTGAGCAGAAATAAGAAAAAATAATATATACCCCTGTAAATCCCAGTTTCCTATCTAAAAGTGGGGTTTAAGGGGGTTGGTGGGGGGGGGGGGTAAATTTTATATAGGCAAGTTTTCGTGATGTAAACTAACGAACGTCCTCGGTTATCCAGGTGTGACCCCGTTATGTTACATTTCGAATGAAGTGTAACGTAATGGGTCACACCTTGGTTACCGAGGATGACTAACGAATAGTATAAAAATTATCAAAGGTACTGTTTGCACTTGTTAAAACTTTGAGCATTTTGTGGGTCTGTGCTGCATTTCAGAAATCATGTATACTGTGACGTCAACCTGAGAAAATGGACCGTGTGACACTTGCGCCTAACAATGATTCAGAATAGCCTACGCATTCGCGCAGTCTCGCCGGCCTCTCGCTGGATAACTAAGGACACAACACTTCTTCGACCAACTTGACAGAGAATGCTCTGATACGACTGCATGAATGCACAGGCTGGGCAGAATCTTCGCTGGGTGCACATGTTATAAGGTGCAGCTACTCATACTGTATTTTTTTTCCTGAACTATAAGGCTGTTGGTAGACGACATTCTAAGTTACATTTTTACCGTTATTTTTTTTCTGAGTTAAGGGCATTTCTTGTGCATTGTTTGCCTTGCACATGGAATGGCAAGCCTTATTTTCTCTACATCACGAAAACATACCTATATACTTTTGACCCCCTCATACCCCACTTTTATATAGTAAAACTGGGGTTTACAGGGGTATACATTATTTTTCTTATTTCTGCTCAAAAGCATAGATTGTGGGTACTTGTTAGAACCGCCTCGTCGAGGCGGAGGCGGTTCTAACAAGTACCCACAATCTATGTTTTGAGCAGAAATGTGAAAAATATCAGAAATTTTGATCTGAAAATTTTCATTTTTTGGTGGTAAAGTTTTCAGTATATTTGAATAGGCATGTTTTCGTAATGAAATATACAAAACAAATAATCAAAATCACGTATTGTGCAGTTGTGATCAGCGCTCTAAGGGTTAATTGTCATAAAATGCGTAAATAGGACAATTGTTTTTTCGATGTTATTCCAGATAAGCCAATTTATAGATTATATCGTCGTAAGTCGTGACCAAGAGTCGTTCGAAGCCGTTTCCCATAATGAGACACAGAATATTGATGGTATAGAGCGAATGAATGTGTCAACGTACTTGCACTGCGGCACGTCCTCAGACACCGATGATGAGGCTGCTAATTTGACAGAGATTTAGGGGATAACTGCATTCAAAATTGTCATTTGGGGAGGTAGATCGGAAATTTCGTTTTATGGCGACGCGTCAACTTTTAAATGCAGTTATTCCCATTCTAATGCATTTATTCATTTGTTTTGTTGAAAAAAAAAAGTACTATTTACGCAGAGCGGCAAGTTCTGCTAGCTGCGTAAAACCAAATGCCAGCCAATGAAAAGCAACGTTACGTGATAACGTCTGATTTCCGACAATATATATATATATATATATATATATATATATATATATATATATATATATATATATATATATATATATATATATTGAAGACATATGTAAAGTAATTATTATATATTGAAGGCAATTTGCATGTAATGTCAAATCTTATTTTCTGGGAAAACAGAAACAAAACAAAACAAAAAAAAAATTAAAAAAAATAAAAACAGAGTAACATCATCAATTCATCAATTTATCGTCTGCTGAATTTACCAAAGAATGGTAAATGTTAATGTTACCTTTTGACACGTGCAAAGGTCAGCCTGGCCATCCGCGCTGTCTGATCAGTTTTCGCTTAGTATTCTATATGCATAGACACAATTCTGAAGTTTCTAGGTGGGGCGTGGGGGGGGGGGGGGAGGGGGGACAGCGAAAATCCTGATCATACTGCGCATATCTGCACGGTTGCGTTGGCTGATCTTAGTCTTCATTGAGGACCTACCCATGTCAAAATTATGGCAATGTTTTGAAAAATATGTCCTTATGAAAATAAAACAAGCAATCAAGCATAATTACCAATAACAGAGCTAGAAAAATACTACAAAATTACAGCATTCTGGATAAAAATTTCAGCAGACGATATTTTGAAATATGTTTTCTTATTTTCTCAGAAAATAGGATTTCACATTTCGAATTGTCTCCAGTGGAGACAATTTGGATGATTTATCAAATCCTATGTTCTGGGAAAAAACAAGAAAAAATATGACCAATTTGTCGTCTGCTGAGTGGTAAAGATTAAGGTAATCGACTCTCTGTATAATAAGTATGAAATTTTGGTGAAAGTACTTCGGAAATGTTAAAGATGTTTTGGTTTCCATTGCACGACCCGCAGAAAAGTTTACTAATTCGACCGATTGAAAGGTTAATTTCGAAGAGTGCCCCATAATCAGCTTGTGAGTCCGTCTGTCCGTCCGTGCTCAGCGTACTTATCCTACGTATTCGGAAAGACAAGCTTAAGCAAACAGTGTAGACCCAGATCAGACGCCGCAGAACGCGGCGTCTGATCAGGGTCTACACTGTTTGCCACACATCCAGCAATTTTATACATATACATAGGTACTTAAATTGACTTGTTGAAGAGTAAAATAAGGTAAAAAGTAGGGGTGTGAATATTTAGGGTAAATACGGTATCCCATATTAAACTGGTCATTTGCGCTTTAAACGTTGGGAATATTTTGATAATGTTTGGCATATTGATAGATACCGACAAGAACTAGCCAATGGACGTGCCAATTGTGAGTTTTTGTTGACATAGGCTAAGCCGAGGCAAAATGTGAAAAAAAAATATGAAAGTGGCCATATCCCTTGAACCGTGTGGAATATTTTGATAATTGTTCACGTATAGATTGATACCATCAAGATCTAGCCAATGGACTTGCAAAATGTTTAACTTTATCGACCCGAGGCTAAGATGAGGCAAAACAAAAACCAGGGAAAAAAAACAGTTCTTTGATAAAAGTTTACCATTATTTACAACTTCCAAATGTTCAGTGATGCTGGACAGTTATAGCATAACATAGCGATTTTATACTAAAACGACCTGCCATATAAAGTGGGTCGTGCACCTCTGCTCAGTGACAACATCACACCTGTTAATCTCGTGGCCGCTGGTTATGCACTCAAAATCTTTATGCGAACTTCCGGTCATCACTTACGAGACATCCAAACGTCAACGAACGGATAAATTCTTCTGATTTATTGATTTATTAGTAAATTTCATAGACATTTTGAAAAATCGGACGATGCTATTCCCAACAACTTTCATTTCTGCGTCGGGAAAGATAGTTGTGGGCTTGAAAAAACAAGCGGCTAACTTTTATTTCAATTTCACCCAAAGAAGGGTAGTCCAATATTCCTGTTTTGACCTTTTACCAGTGCAAAATGGAGGTATTCTCAACTATCTGGGCTATGGAATACCTATTTGACATATCAAATAAGACGTACTGCAACCCACGTCCACTTTGAAATACATAAGCTGCTAAATTGCCCAAGGATTTGTTCCGGGGACTGAAATATTTGTATCGAATATGACTTACGAGGCAGACTACCCCTTACGGGGGCACTAACCTTTACGGGGACAAGAAAGCCTATACATCACACAGTGATTTCTACGGCAGTAAAATGAAACCTTTATATGATTTTGCTCAACTGAGAGCTTCAAATATATGCAAACGTGGCATATCAAAACCCTTTTAACACACGCTGTCTCATTTGAGTTTCCGAAATTGACTCTTCCATCCCTGAATATGGACACATCCATTTTTCCAAGTAGGGGTCTTAGCCTAACCAAAAATAGGTAAGAGAAAAGTCCAGGGAGTGCCAAAATCACAAGCTACAGCCTTTCCCAGACACCAAGAGGAAGAGGAAACCGACAAGTCCAAATACAGTAAAATCTGTGAAGCAAGCATCTATGGGAAAGCCAAAAACTGGTTGTTAAAGACAGGTGCTTGCTTAATACAGGTAGATTTCCACTTCTTTGCCTTTAATGAGATCTAAAATAGTGGCCTTTAAAGGCAGTTGATTGCTTAATACAGCTGGCCTTTAGGACAGGTTTGACTGTAAGCACAAATTGAACAAACGTGCGAAAAGCACTAAGATTAGCTCTCTCTCCCCTAAGCGAGGTAATCGCAATGCTAAAAGAACCGAAAAACACAAGAACAGAAGGTAAGATATAAAACAAATCGCCTCGTAGAATAAACCACAAAGCAACATAGAGTAAGACTAACACCGGGACCACCGCCTTAGAACGTCAGTAGGGTAAACCACCAGAGGGGTTTAAAGCACTTTCACGGCCAACCAAAACAGAATCTTAAACAGTGTAGATCCTGATGAGACGGCTCATTTTGAGCCGTCTCATCAGGATCTACACTGTTTGCAACAAAAAAAAAAGCTTTGGTCTCGGAGGCTGAAAGAGTTATTTTATTATGTAGAGACTCGTGTTTTGTTGTCCACGGATAATCCTCGTCGAGCATGTAGACATACAGAAAAGACAATTGTTTCCCTTTAGATTGTCATTGTACATTCAGTTACTAGTAGATGGTTTGTATTGTGCTTGACCCTTTCATCCCTGAGTCACTAAAGTGGACTCTTCCATCCTTGAATTGATGCAAATAGGGGTTTCAGTCTAAAATCAAAACCAGACTGGCAAAGAGTGTAGATCCTGATGAGACGGCTTGTAACGAAATATCTGTTGTATGCCAGACTAGCAAAGTGTGTAGACCCTAATGAGATGGCTCGTAATGAAATATCTGTTGTGTATGCTTTTATTTATAGTTGGCAGGTTAACAGCCAACTTTGAAAACTCTCTTATGTGCTTGCACAATTAGGTTCTGTTGCTTTTCAGTGCGCGGTTTGTTGAATAAAAAGTTTCCTACATCATTTCTGAGATTTCGAACACAGCTAGCAGAAATTGTTTCATGTATTCAGAATTCAGACAAATTCCAAAATTCACTCCTTCATATGGCCGCGTCCTGCGGAAATAAGCCTCCGGGCATAAGCGGACAGCAAAGGCACAGATTAGTCTGCGTATCTGCGCAGTCTGATCAGGACTTTCACTGTCCGCTTATAGAATCATTGGGTACTGTAGAGCATAACGAAGTTCCTAATCAGACTACAGTAAAACCTCAATGGATCAAACATCTTGCGGACCATGGAAATTTATTCGAGATACGGGTAGTTCGAGCCACTGAGGGTTAATCATGGCGCCATGTCAAGAAGCAAATGCTGATAGTTTAAGGAAGTCTTTTCGATCTTCTAGACAATAATGCTATGTTTAGTGTACTCATTAGAATCGCCTCGATCAGGCGATTCTAATGAGTACACAAAACATACAATTTCATGATGAAACAAGAAAATTTCCCTAAATATTTGTTTTCTTGAGCTATGGGAAGAACTTCCTGTATCTTACGTCATTGGGCGCCCAATTGATATTGGCTTACATTTGGGCAAGGCCTGCTATCCTTGTAGCAGGTAATGGTAGAGAGGGGATATATTTTTTTATTTCTTCTGTTTCTTCACTTTCATTCCTTTACCTCTTTCTTCCCTTTCCCTCTCTTTTATCTCCTCTACTATCTCCTCTATCTCTTTTCTCCCTTTCTCAGGGAGACGACACAAAATGACCCACAAGGGTTGACATGTCATTAAACCCCAACACAATCGATCAATCAATCTATCGGAAGAATGTCTTAGAAACTGAAAAGCGAGTTCGAATCATCTAAGGTTAACGAGCCATCGATGTTCGAGTTATCGAGGTCTTTCTGTATACGTCTCCGCTTTATTGCTTACATTTATCCCGAATACACCCTTTCTCATGTCGCGGCTCAATTATACTAAAAAGGGGGTTTAGGGAGTAGACTAATAAATTATGAACAACTTCACGCGACACAGTCACAAACCACAGCTTTCCCAAGGCATCAAAAATAGAAATAAGGAGTGTGAGACAAGCAGGCATAAAACTCAAATAATATCTAGACAGTTACCAAGGAAACGAATACGATTGCTGTCGACAAAAAGACCCTTCACATTTCACAGAATGTGGAACGACAGTGACATCGCCGTTTTAAACTGACACGTCATAAATGGTACATTCGTAATATACATAAGTACAGTCGTGTTTTATATTGAACACGAAAACTAATGATTCTTTTTCGTTTAGTCTAGGTAACCCGCGTAATGAACTTAAGAGGACAGTAATCCATGCATATATAATTGGGCTTCGCCGTGCGAAAACTTGTGTTCTGGCTTGTGCGGACAGCGAAGACCCAGATCAGATTGCGCATCCGGGCCTTCGCTGTCCGCAAACAGAATCACTGGATAGTACAGAACACAAGTATTGGCAAGTTCCAAGCGGGCACGCGACGTTTGTACAACGTCGTCTCAACGTCGATGCAACGTCATGACGTTGCATCGACGTTAAGGCGGCGTTGTATAGACGTCATATGTCTGCTGGGTTGTTTTGTCGAAAATGTGTGAAATATATATCCAATGATCAAAACTGCCCAAAAATCAGCAATTTGAGAAATTATCCCCAACTTTGGGACAGAGAGCTATACCTTGTGCTATAGTATGTTTCACTGGAGAGCAAATACCCGGATGAAACTTTGCGCATGTACAGGATGATGTGAATCCGCATATTTTGCACATGTTCGAAGGCACTTTTTCGCCTGACGCGGTTCGACTGACTTCTGAGACACATGCATTACAGGTGATGCAGCGTGCAACATATACAAGAAAAGGGAATCTTTGATACAATGGAAGAACTGCAAGATGCAAGAGGAAGAGACCTTACGCAATTTGATTTGCCTAATGGATAACCACAGAAACAGAAACACACACACACACACACACACACACACACACACACACACACACACACACACACACACACACACACACACACGCACAGAGTACAGCAGATTTATTACTCCGTAATTAAATTTTGTTACCAGTTTTTAACCTTTATACTCAAGTGGAGAATCTGTCTCGGTATTATAAGAAGAGTTCTGAGTCTGAACCCAGTAAGCATTCTTTATAAATCTATAGCGGGCCGTTATCGGACCATCAGGGTAGCTGGCCTGCTATAGATTTATGAAGAATGCTAGCTGGTAATAATTTACCCTTGTCATGATGAATAAATGAAGATGTGACATCCACTTCTACCTGTCAGCCAGTCAGGTTACTCGATCCAGGTGGTTGATGCAAATCCGCATACTTAGTGTCAAACAGTGCAGATCAAGATCAGAAGCCAACCGATCTGGATCTACACTATTTGCAAAGGCAGGGAATATCCAGGTTCAGCAGCACCAGGGTTAAGTATGTGTCTATGACGTAGATTCATATGCGGTCAACGAGATACGAGGTACCACATCGCCTGCGCGCGGTTACGTATTCTGATAACATCCTCTGTGCGATCGTATATTCTAATAACATCTCTTGCTCGACCGCATACTCTGTTAACATTTGCGCGTTTGCGTATTCTGATAATATCTGTGCGTTCGTATATTCTGATAACATTTCCTGCTTCTCTGCATATTCTGATAACATCTGCACGTTTGTATATTCTGATAATATTTCCTGCTCGTTTGCATATTCTGATAATATCTGCGTGTTCGTATGTACTGATAACATATCCTGCTCGTTTGCATTCTGATAACATCTACGCG
This sequence comes from Anodontia alba, assembly GCA_964016985.1. Lineage (NCBI taxonomy): Eukaryota > Metazoa > Mollusca > Bivalvia > Lucinida > Lucinidae > Anodontia > Anodontia alba. The sequence goes on along the minus strand of OZ024828.1, from coordinate 3,163,198 downwards.
TTCGCATATCCTGATTACCTTTCCAGCTTGTTTGCATGTTCTGATAACATGTGCGCGTTCGTATATTCTGATAACATTTCCTTCCCGTTTGCATATTCTGATAACATTGGCGCGCTCGTATATTCTGATAACATTTCCTACTCGTTTGCATATTCTGATAACATCGGCGCGTTCGTATATTCTGATAACATTTCCTTCTTATTTTTATATTCTGATAACATCTGCGCGCGTTCGTATATCAGTGAATCGGTATGGGAAAATATGCCAATAAATTACAGCCGAACTTCAATGACTTGAACATCTTTGGGACCATGGCAATTTGTTCTAGACACGGGACGTTTGAGTAACTGAGGGTTAATCATTGCGTCAGGTCAGGGTGCAAAAGGGAATAATTGTGGGATGTCTTTACGAATGAGGCGATTCTAATGAGTACACACAACACACATGTCCATGAAAAAATTAGAATTTTTTTTCTAAAATATCCCTAAATATTTGTTCTCCGTTGAGCTATAGGAACAATTTCCTAGTAACTTGAAAACGAGTTCGAATCAGCCACAGTAAACGAGCTATCAGTTTTCATTACGAAAACACGCCTATTCAAATATATAGAAAATTTCACCACCAAAAACCGAAATTTTTCAGGTAAAAAACTCTGATATTTTTCATATTTCTGCTCAAAACATAGACTGTGGGTACTCGTTAGAACCGCCTCGGCGGGGCGGTTCTAACGAGTACCCACAATCTACGTTTTTGAGCAGAAATAAGAAAAATAATGTATACCTCTGTAAACCCCAGTTTTTCTATATAAAAGTGGGGTTTAAGAGGGTCAAAATTATATAGGCATGTTTTCGTGATGTGAGTCATAGAAATTTTATTGTAGATCAATGTAAGACGGTCTACACTCCGTCAAACGTGTGTCACAGAGACAATACTTGGGAATTATGTAACATATTTTATGTAGTAGCTCAATGATTTATATATTCGGATTATGTCACAATCATTAAGCTAGTGTTATAACGACAATGAGCGTGTCAGACAGTCGTTAATAAGCTTTCGTGCCAGGGATTGTATATATGGCATTAAATTAGCATTAATAGTCATCTCCAAGTGACCTAATAACGACATTATATAACCTCTACAACCGTACAAAGTACTTTACCGTAATTTATCGTGAGAAAACAGTGTCTCCAGAGGCTCATTCTGATTAGAACAAACGAATTTTGCATTCCAAATCTCTGAACTTACAATTATGTATACACCAAAATACAGGGTGATTAAAAATATCTGACATTACGAAAACAAGCCTATTCAAATATACTGAACATTTTAACCACCAAAAAATGAAAATTTTCAGACAAAAATTTGGATACACTTCTGGTCAAAACATAGATTGTGGGTACACGTTAGAACCGCCTCGGCGAGGCGGTTCTAATGAGTACCCACAATCTATGTTTTGGGGCAGAAATAAGAAAAATAATGTATACCCCTGTAAACCCCAGTTTTACTATATAAAAGTGGGGTTTAAGGGGGTCAATATTATATAGGCATGTTTTCGTGACCTAATAACACACGGACATGTCACTAACGGAACTACCAAAATAGGTTGTCTTGGCTTGATTTTGGCGCTATTTTACAGCACTATGGTCATTAAAAATGATTTTGGATGATAACTGAAGATGTAATAAATTGTTTTAATAGGTTTAGTTGAAAAATGTAAAGTCACAATTAATAAAATTGAAGTTATACCATCATTTTGGGTAAGTTTCTGATGAATTTCTGCTAAAAGTGCCGAAAATAGCTAAAATGGGTACCGAGGTTTCTTGTTGATGTTTACAAAAAATGTTTGATTTTCCTTACATATAATGCTGCAGTCTTAAAGGTAATATATTGAACTATTGCTTTTTGAAAACAATTCTCAGATATTTGAACTTCATCATACAAAAATATGAAAACTCAACCAAGACAACATATTTCCCATAAATACAATACCTGTACCATAGTTACTAGTCAAGTGTATATTGGGTCCAAGCATTTTAATTACCCATAGAATTCGTTCCGCTAATGTAGTATTCTCACATGTTATACACCAGAAGATGCGGTTGGGTACAAAAATTTAATCTGTATATTTGACAGGAAATACGTTCTTCCATTTAGGAAATCGCTTTGTCTCATTTAAAAGAAATAAATTGTGGCCACCTAATTCTCCGGTTCTCCGGATTTGAACCGGTACGACTTTTCTTATGGGGATATTTAAAGGAGAATGTCTATATATAGACTGCCCTTCTTGAATCAGCGGAAGGGAGAGAATGACCGTAGAAAATATTTCATGATCAATCTCCACGAAAGAATGTTGCCGACCTCGGCGGGAGTTGAACCTCCTGGTCTTCAGTCGGACGGCGCATCCAACTGAGCCACCGAGAGCACACTATGTATAACGTCACGTTAAACTTTAATTCCTACAGAATACAGTGATATGTAAAGTTTTAAAATAAAAATATTGATGGATAAAAAAGTTATTAAATGTTCAAATGGTATCAGATAATTCGAAACACCCTGTACTTAAACTATAGCTCTAGATACGTCACGGACTGCTAACATTTACAGAGCACCGGTTCGGTTCCTTTCGCCTTTAATAGACAATAGGTAATCTCATTGATGCGTCGGATATTTCAATTTCATTGGCCGCTACGCTTCCCAGCAAGCGCTGACAGTAAACCGTAATGGCGGAAAACTCAGCAAACAGAATTGTCCTTTTTCTTGGAACACACTTTGTACGAATGTGCCAATTTCCATTCCAAAAGTGATTTCTAACATACATGCTTTATAAAACTGTTCACTTCATTTCTCGTCGTTTTTTTTTTTTTTTTTTTTTTTTTTTTTTTTGTATCGTTTTTTGACGTAACCGGTACGGATCTGTACCGGTAGAATTATGCCTTACGTGCCTCGTACATTAAAGCAAATGACACAGACAAGAGGATTAATCCTTAAAGGGCCTATCGCAACTGTAGCAGACCCTTTTGATGTTGTTATTGTTTGTTTGTTTTTTCTCTCTTTTTTTTTTTAGTTTTTAGAGAAAATAAGTCTTGATATTGAATTATCTTATTTTGTCTGAAGAAAGGGAGAGAAAATACATTAAGAATGTCGTCTGCTAGATCTAGGAAGAGTTAAAAGAAGAGTATATTTTCAGTATACGGCAGACTTAATACGTGGTAGTTAATTTGCTTCTTTATATGTGTAAAACTAACATCAAAGAGTTTTATAGCCGTTGGTAATGCAAAAGAATGCTGATATATAGCAAATTTCTAATCAAGAGAATATTCATCAATGTAACTCTGCAAGAGATTGACTCTTTATTGGTGTATCTGCGGATCTTGTCATTCGGTGTAACAGAAGGACAAATACCGTATTTGACCTAATTACCGCACATACTCCTATAAGCGCACAGTCAAGCAATTTCAGACATTGTACTTGTATCTACTTGAAAAAAAAAACAACATATGTTGTGGATACTCATTTGAATTACCTCGACAAGTCGAGGTAATTCAAACGAGTACTCACAACATATACTTTTATAAGGAAAGTCAGAAAATAATATCGCATAAGCACCATTAAATACGATCCTCATGAAGTCCTCTGCTGATCTTTCTTTGAAGTGTGCCCTTATTAGATGGATAGTTTACGTCAAGTTTTTTTTCAGTACTTTTGGAAAACCTAAGCTCACAGTGCGGTTATTAGGTCGAATACGGTTTTTCAAAATGTCGTCTGCAGAATGTAAAGTAAGCGTTCATATCCAGCTTCAAGCGCCAAATCATGTACTAGTCCCTCCTCAAAATGCATGTTTGCGACTGTTTGGTCAATATGTATGACAAACATTACGAAAACACGCCTATTCAAATATATTGAAAATTTCACCACCAAAAACTGAAAGTTTTCAGATAAAATTTCTGATATTTTCATTTCTGCTCAAAACATATATTGTGGATACTCGTTAGAACCGCCTTGGCGAGGCGGTTCTAACGAGTACCAACAATCTATGTTTTCCAGCAAAAATAAGAAAATGTATACCCCTGTAAACCCCAGTTTTACTATATAAAAGTGGGGTTTAAGGGGGTCAAAATTATATAGCCATGTTTTCGTGATGACAGAAAAAATGAGCCTGAACGTAAGAAAACATACCTTCGAACATGTGCACCAAACGAAGATTCAGATTAGCATGCGCATTCGCCCAGTCTGATCAGAATCTTCAATGGGCAGCGGACAGTCTAGGATGCCAAGTTTTCCTCATGCGGACAACAAAGACTTGGATCAGACTGCATGGATGCCCAGGCTGATCTGTGTCTTCGTTGGACGCACATATCCGAAGGTACGTTTTCTCACGTTGCGGCTCAAATATTGGAAAGCGCGAAATATTAAATTAAGACACAGTCTGCTGAATAATAAATTTCAGTGAAGAAATTCATTTTGTCGTTTTAAAGCTTTGATATAGATACATAGAGTTTATTTGGTTGTTTTGATCGATTACGGGGAATTCACTGGTGTTCTAAGGCTTGCGCGTAAAAAATGAGTGATCGAAGTTTATTACATTTTCATCCATGTTTAACCTTTGAATTTTTACATTCAGCCATTATGATTTCCTACCAAAATAGTTTCAGTCAGTGTATGCATTTCAAAAGGCGTGGTTTAGTTTGAAAATAGTCGCCATCTTGTTTTCACGTTAATGCACAAATCATCCTGTGCTTGAAATACAGACATAAAAATGTCACGAAAGTTGAACTGGATTATCAAGAAAAAAATAATACTTAATATTTGTATTGCAGGTCTCGCCTCAAAAACGCCAACTGGACGTGAAAATTGCTTTATCACATGACCGTCAAGTTATTCAGTGAAATAACCCATGTCATAAAAATCATATAACCACACGTGTTATAACACCTGCAAGGCTTCCCATTGGTTAGCCTAATTACCCTCAATAATATTCGTATTACACCGCTTATTGATAGCAACCAAGATGGTGTCCGCATTCGTCGATACAACTTTCACATTTGGAACAGATCCTGCCTTCAATTTTGAGATGATTTTGAGAAGAACGATAAATGTTAGACCGACGGAGGGGGGAAGACACAAAACAATCACACTGTGAATAACACGGCTACCAGAAATATTCATGGTGGTTAAAATTCGATGTTTTCCGGCAACATATTTGTAGGCACTCTCAACATCGATATCGTCAAGCCGTCAATGAAAAAAAAAAAATATAAAAAAAATCACCTCCTCCAAATAAGCATTGGAGGATGACATGACTCAGACAGTCAAAAATGTGTCAAATCAAAATCCAAACTACAGTTAAAACGTTTAATAGTCATGAAATCTGTCGTTTACTTGAGTGCGTCAACCACCGCATAAAACTGTATTGATCAAGGTCAATGACCTTTAAATACATGTACGACAGCTGATTGTGGGGGATTTCCCTACAGATTCTCAGTGACGTATTGACTCGCTGAATGACGTTGTTCAACAGAATGTTTAGTTTTGAATTGATTTATTCAAATGAAATTTTTATTAGCTCAAATAAAAATCATCATTATTTTCTTCAGTTTTGTTGCGAAGTACTACTGAATCCTTGGTAGTGAGTTGTTCCGCTTAGCTATGGAAAGCCGTTATCTTTAAAAATATATTTTTTGCATATTTTGTCATCGGAAGGGCCATGTGATAAACAGAATCTTACATTCGTGGTCATTTAATATGAAATTTATGAAACTCGTTGGGTAATTTCGGTATTTTGCTCGCTAAAGCTCGCAAAATACCAAAATTACCCAAACTCGTTTCATAAATTTCATATTAAATGACCACTCATGTAAGATCCTCTATTTCCGATTTCCATCAAATTTTCCGCGAAACGTCAATTATTGTTATTGTCGTTACCAACTACGTCAGCAACGTCACCTAGTAATGATGACGTCAAAACGTTCGAAATGAAATAATTCACTTGGTGAATGATAGATTATAATTCATTGTTGCTGACTAAAGTGTCTATCACATCCCACCAAAACCTGGATCTGATTTGGGACCATGGAACTGTAGCAGGTGAAAGACTTTTTGGGTTTTTTTTTTTTTTTTTTTTTTTTTTTTTTTTACAATCGTTGTCCACGTGATTATCATTGAGCAATGAAATCAAACCGCGCGTTTATACGGAATCCAGGTTACGGTTATTTATACATTTATAGCCACGCTGTTCTTGCCACTGTGACGCCAGAGTGCCGTGTAAAGAGAGTTATTTGTAAAACCTAGACTGGGACATTGCCAAACAATGCAGACCCAGATCAGACGCCGCAGAACGCGGCGTCTGATCAAGGTCAGCACTGTTTGCTTAAATTACAGGAAATTAAGGGTTAAATGAAACAGTCTTAAATCTCCATTCAGGACCATTTTCCCAGCTTACACATGGAGACAGTCGACTTACCAGTGACATCAGTGCTTTGATTAGCTCATAGCAATGTAGCATATGGAGAAATTAATAGGAGAGACCATCCTGCTAGAATACCGCACCAGACAGAACTGAATACAGTTGACTCTCGTTATCTCGACCTCACTTATCTCGAATAACCACTTATTTCGAAGTAAAAATCTTGTCCCTGCCTAAACATGGATATCTAACAACTAAAAAAAATATCGTGGAAAAGAGGAGAAATTGCTCCTAAGGAGCAATTTCTCCTCTTTTCCACAATATTTTCGTTATATCTCTAACTTCAAGATTCCGATTACATATAAATTTGTTAAATGTGGTTGCTCGAATTATTTTTCCTCAATTCTGCAAATCCGATATGTCGAGGTACGGATATCTCGAAGTATTTCAGAGAGTCCATTTGACTTCAAGATAACGAGAGTCGACTGTAATTGTGTTAGCAAATGGACTGTTGCTGGTCTTTCTGCATGGCGTCAAGTTTGAAATAGACGCATTTAACCCTTAACCTTTTATTTTAGTAATTCCTGTAAATAACATTTAACGTTTTATGCGAATCGTCTTCTCTCTTGGGCAGAAAATACTCGTGAAATTTCTTTTCTGGATCTATTTCCTTGAAAAAAAAAAAAAAAAAAAAAAAAAAAAGAAATGATAATAATGATGCATTATTTATATGTCGGTTGCTATAGTTCCGTCAACAGTTTCACGTTTAGCACGCTTGAGGCTTAGCTCTCTCGGCAAAATTTTCAGCAGACGGCATTTTGAAATATTTTTCCTATTTTTTTTTCCAGGAAACAGGATTTGATATTTCATGCAAATTGGAGACAATTTTCTGGAAAATTCAAATCCTGTGTTTTTGTGAAAGAATGAGAAAAGTATTATTAATTTGTCGTCTGCTGAATTTGTCCAGGAGTGGTAAAATTTAATCAGCGGAAATGTCGTCTGTGAAGCATAATATTGCCTAGAGATATTCACAGAAAAAGCAAATAAACTCGCATTGTAATGATTGCGTCTGCCCAGCAGCTCAACTAAGTAAATTAAAGCAATTTTTTTAACCCTTTTATGCGAAATGGACTCTCCTTACTCAAACCCTTTGGACAAGTCCATTACTAATAGAAGGGATGTCTGATTAGTCGTTTTTATCTTATTATCATGTTTTGTAAAAATTCCAATACTTACTACAAACAGTGTAGACCCTGATCAGACGCCGCGTTCTGTGGCGTCCGATCTGGGTCTTCACTGCTTGCCAATGACCCTTTTATGGGACACAAACATAAATGGGTTAGACCGCTCTAATCATAACTGCAGCAGACGACATTTTGAAAAGATTACATTTCCGAGAAAAAAAGATTTGGTACTTCATATGAATCGTCTGAAAAAATAACGGTACTGAGTCATCTGCAGAGCGTACTTAACCACGCCCACGTACATGAATAGCGGTTAATTTCCTTTGACAAACATTACAAATTTACTTTTAGAATATACAGGTAAAAATCAAAATATACAGATGAAAATCAGCACGCAATGTTTGTCTAAATTGCACCGTTTAATCTGCATATGTTTCTTAGCTTTCGCTGGTTTTTAGCCAGTTCTGCGGACTGTAATAATACAATAATAATAAAAAAGATAAAGCCAGTCTCTATTTTGTGGGGGTGGTTCCATTTTGACAATCATTTTCCTGTTACTACCAACCTTACAACTACTTAACAAATAGTTCCCTGTTAATGCTGATAATGCTAAATTCTGCATTCAAACATATTTGCCTTACACATTCTGATACAGTCGATTCTCGTTATCTCGAATTCCAAGGGACTCTCTGAAATACTTCGAGATATCCGTACTTCAGCATATCAGATTTGCAGAACTCAGGAAAAACTAATTCGATTAACCACATTTAACAAATATATGTGTAATTGGACTCTTGAAGTTAGAGATATATTGAAAATATTGTGGAAAAGAGGAGAAATTGCTCCTTAGGAGCAATTTCTCCTCTTTTCCACAATATTTTTACATGTTGTTAGATTTTCATGTTTAGGCAGGGAACATATTTTCTCTTCGAGACAAGCGGTTATTCGAGATAAGCGAGTTCGAGATAACGGGAGTCAACTGTACTTACAAATAGAAAAACAAAACCACAGAAAACTATATTTTTTTTTATAAGAAAACGATTTTAATCATACTGAGTACAATATCGGTGGACGGAAAAAAATAAATACCGCAATAAACCACGCCAAATCTACAGTTGGGTAAAAGGAGTAGCCCGAGATGCGGTCCTACTAAACACCGAAAGGGGACGAAAAGGGGCTATTGGGTATCGAAAAGGACATTATGAATATGATATTACAATTTACTTATGACTTTTGACACTGAAAAGGGGAATATCCAGTACCATAACGGTTGCATTAACATGCCTGGCTTTCTGTTCTTCTATGTGGATTTTTTTTTTTAAATTTCAGCGTAAATCCCAACCAGTTTTAGAGTCCCTGTCAGGACTCTCAGCGTTTTGTTAGTTCTCGATTCCATCAGATGATACCTCTATAAAGAGCAAGGAATTTTGTTGAGCTTAGTGTTTGCCAGCATTAAATAATCACATTTATATGGATTGAATTTATTGAATTATTGTCATTTTACTTAATAATTACTCTGTTTCGTTTTTAGGACATACAGTATAACCTCAATGGCTCGAATCCGGATGGCTCGTTTACCTTGGATGATTCGAACTCTTTTTTCAGTCCCTACAAAATCCTTTCAATAGCTCAAGAAAACAAATATTTAGGGATTTTTTCTTATTTTATTATGGAATTGTATGTTGTGTGTACTCATTAGAATCGCCTCATCGAGGCGATTCTAATGACAATCGTTGTGTAGAAAATTGAAAAGATTTCCCAAAATTATCGCTATTTGCTTTCTGAAGTGGTGCCATGATTAACCCTCAGTGGCTCGAACTACCTATGTCTCGAACAAATTTCCATGGTCCCAAAGATGTTAGAACCATTGAGGTTCGACTGTATATGCCTGAACAAGTAGTGAAGATCCGGATCAGACAACGCAGAACATTGTGTCTGATCAGGGTCTACATTGTTTTGGCACTCATAAATCAATGTTGAAACCCACTAACAAGTGCAGTCAAACCTCAATAGCTCCAACATTGATGGCTCGTTTACCATGGCTAATTCGAACTCGTATTTGAGTTCCTACGATATTCTTCCGAAAGCTCAAGGAAACAAATATTTAGGGAAATATTCTTATTTTATCGATGGTGCGATTCTAATGAGTACACTCGACAAAGTATTCGGTGATGCGATTCTAATGAGTACACTCAACATACCATTATTGTCTAGAAAATCGAAAAAAAATCCCTAAATTATCGCCATTGCTTTCTGACCTGGCGTCATAAATAACTCTCAATGGCTCGAACTACCCATATCTCGAACAAATTTTCATGGTTCCAAAGAGGTTCGAGTTATTGAGATTCGACTGTAGTTAAACTGATATTGTCGAATTTTAGATCGGATATGGTAATGGGTTAAGATGTAATACACTACATTGTACGTTTATTCCATTGCTAGTTATGCCGAATGAACTCTTCTACAATCACTCTTTGGACCGGTCCATTTCCAATATAAGGGGTGCCTGGTTAGTTTTTGTTATTACCATGTTTTATAGAAATTCATGTATTTAATGCAAACAGTGCAGACCCTGATCAGACGCCGCGTTCTGCGGCGTCTGATCTGGGTCTACACTGTTTCCCAATGTCTCATTTATGAGACACTAGGCTTAAATAGATTAAGGTGAATTAATAGACTTTCCATTTTATTTCAAGGGAAACAAATTTTGTGACTTCCTGTTTGGTTTCTGCAATCAAGCCCCTTCTGAAAAGAATCTACTCTGAAAGCTAATCACTAAGGTGTGAAGTCACGACAAAGTTACCAGAACTACAAGATTGCACTTATTTTGAGACAGGCCAAGAAAAGTGATATTATGAAATCATGGCAAAGTTACAATAAATAAGAATAACAATTAATTTATTGGTCTAAAATTCAATTATAGGATTGTCACAAAAAACAAAAAGCACAAAAAGAAAAAAACATCAACAAAATAATAAAAAACAACAACAACAACAACAAAAAAAAAAAAACAACAACAAAAAACAAACAAAAAAAAACAAACAAAAAAAACAGCATAATGCATACTCTTAATTTCTAAATACATCCTTAGAAGACATTCCATTTTGTTCACTTATAAGTGGACTGCTTTAACATGTAGCATAGACCCAGAGGAAGTCACACACAAAGAATCCTTGGAAGACATTCCATTTTGTTCACTTATAAGTGGACTGCTTTAACATGTAGCATAGACCCAGAGGAAGCCACACAGAAAGAATCACGCACCTGGCTCATGCTTTGTTTGGGCATGCGTTTATTAACAGGGGCGGGTCCAGGATTTTTGGACAAGGAATTCAAATTTGCTTATGTGGGAGGGGTTGGGGGGGGGGGGGGGGTTCGATTTGACCTTTTACCAATATTCATGAAATTGAGACAATTTGGACTCTAAGGTGGGTTCAACTGAATGCCCCGAATCCCCTCTAAATCCGCCACTGTATAAACACTGACACATCAGATTCCTCCCTGTGAGTTGGCTCATATATCCTGTCCAGTGTCCACCTACATACATCATATACATTTATCATATAGATCTGTTAAAAAGCAGATTTTACTATATTAATTACTATTGAACCCATTTACGGCTATAAAAATTCTTTTTGTATGATATAAACAGTATGAACCTGATCAGACGTCACGTTCTGTGACGACTGATCAGGGTTTATACTGTTCTCTCATTCCTGTTTCGAGTTCTTAGAGTAAATACGATGAACAAGTCATTAGCTCTGTCCAAATACAGCTTGGGGCTTACAGTTACAATCAATAATAATGAAAAATGAAACGAAAATGACCACAATTTTCCTTTCATCTGTTTTAGTAAGAAAATACTAATTATGGTAGGCTTTGGGAAAATGGTTTTAATAAATGACGGACGCCGCATGCGCATCCGAGAACCTGAGCAGGGCCGCGGGCGTCTAGAAGTTTGCGGTTTCTAAATAAGGACCCAGTTGTTCAAAACTATGACGTTAGTTAACGTGCCGTTAAAACTTTGTCCATAAAATGTCGGCACATAGGTTAATATTTTTGCTGAAAAAGATGTGATTTGCAAAAGCTACTCACATTTTTTTCAACAAAATACAAGCGAATTAGATATTGTACTTATTTGTACAGTTAACATTTTGCCCCTTCTGTTGGTAAAGGACCTGTCCAAAGAATTACGGTAGCAGAGTCCACTCGGCATAAACGGGTTAACCAATTGTTGTCTGGAGACCCCTAAAAGGGTAACTGGCAAACAGTGCAGACACAGATCAGACGCCGCAGAAAGCGGCGTCTGATCAGGGTCTCCACTGTTTGCAAATAGTTGAGCCATTTTTCTCTGGGAATATCTAAATCTCAAAGCCGGATGTACCTAAAATTGAAATTCGACTATATATATATATATATATATATATATATATATATATATATATATATATATATATATATATATATATATATATATATATATATAGTGCGGGGGAGATCATTCAGTCTACAATAGGTTAATAAATGTTCCTGATTTCGCACAATATATGGTGAAGCTGCCATGGCGTATGTAGTAAGATAAATGAATTGCAAATTCAGAAAACGTACCTTCTGACATGTGCGCCCAACGAAGACTCAAATCAACTTGCGCAGTCTGATCAGAATCTTTGTTGTCCGCATGAAGAAACTTTGTATCCTTGGCTATTGTAAATACTCTTTGACTTTCCTTAATATTCTGAACAGACTGTGCATATGCGCAGGCTGATCTGGTTCTTCGCTGGGGCAGATGTCGGAAGGTACGTTTTCTAACATTGCGGCTCAGAAACATATGTTGTGCTTACTCTTTAGAAGCGTCTTGCTGTTGGTACGCATTAGAATCGCCTTGAAGAGGCGCTTCCTATAAGTACCACAGCACGATTTCTTGGAGAATTAAGAAATAAATATCATTACATTATGGTTAACTCTTTCGGCGCCAAATTTCAGACGAGATTTGTCGTCTATTTTTTTATTTTAACAAACTATCGTTTGGAAAGACATTTATTTGTAAAGTTGAAAGACTGAATGTCAAACAGCGTAGATTCAGATGAGACGGCTCATCGAGCCGTCTCATGTGGATCTATGCTGTTTGCAAAAGCTATTATTATCGCCTGTGGCAGTGAAAGAGTTAAAAAGAATCTCATCTATAGAACAATCTAAATCTCTGAGATCTAAGACTGCACATTTCGCTTGCGCTCAAAGATATCATTTTTCTCGGTGTTTTCCAATTAATATACACAATCATGAAAATGAATCATTTTAACATTTTCATCGCCATGAGCGACCTTGATTGATAGTACCATAGACGACAAGCCAAAGGGAACGAATATACTTTCATGGGACAAACTGTCGTTTCTTCCTTCTGAAAAAAAGAAAGAATCAACTCCGATTTCAGGGGAGGAAACTGCCAAATTGTTTTTGTCTCATTTCTGCAATTGGGTTTACTGAAAAAGGAAAGAATCGGCAGCATTAAGATTAGAGCCCTTTTCAGAAGATATCAGGGCCCAGTTGTTCAAAGCGTCGTTAGCTTAACGTGCTCGTTAGTGGTCGAAATGTTAAGTGTTCTAGTAAGTACAATATCTAATTCACAGGTATTTTTGCTAAAAAATGTGAGTAGCTTTTGCAAATGCAAAAGCTACTCACATTTTTTCAGCAAAAATATTAGCATATATGCCGTATTTAATGATCAAAGTTTTAACGATACGTTAACTAACGGTATCATTAGTTTTGAACAACTGAGCCCTGGTGTGCAGAAAAACAAAGATGAGGTCGCGTAAGTTGTCTCCCCCATGCAAAAATGGCGGAAAAGCTATCAAGTTCATCCTGTCAAAGTTGTTTTCCTTTGAAGGTAATCCATTTCCCGTAATGCGAACAGGGAAGTCTCAGAAATGTATGTGCATTCGTGTAGTTTGTTAGGACATTGACTGGTCACTTAAGGGGAAAGAAAACACCTTCAAGGGAGGCAACGCTTCCAATTGTTTTTGGGGATACCATCACGAAAACAAACCTATATAATTTTGATCCCCTAAAACCCCACTTTTATATAGTAAAACTGGGGTTAACAGGGGTAAACATTAGTTTTATTATTTCTGCTCAAAAACATAGATTGTGGGTACTCGTTAGAACCGTCTCGTCGAGGCGGTTCTAACGATTACCCACAATCTATGTTTTAAGCAGGAATATGAAAAATATCAGAATTTTTTTATCTGAAGATTTTCAGTTTTTGGTTGTAAAATTTTCAATACATTTGAATAATGTCTTTTAAGGGAAGCAACTCTTTCTGAAAGATCACTTCTGAAAAGATGTCTACTCTAAAAGGAATGAACTTACTCCCCTTGGGAACAAATTCTTTCCGTTTTTGGGTAGATCATTTTCCAGAAGGGTTTGGTGTGCAGAAAAGCAAACAGGAAGTCACCAAAGTTGTCCCTGTAATAAAGAAAAAGGTGAAAATATGTACTAGGTGCCCTAAAATGAGTCGCGTCACACGAAAAGGGTGAGATATGAGCAACAACTTAGGACACAGGTCAGTAAGCGAAGCTACACATTCAGTTCATAGCGGAGAGGGGGTGGGGCCAACATTATGTACAGTATACAGTGGTTCTATATACGGACAAAGAAGGTCCTGATCTGTCTGAGAGAATATGCAGGTTTGTCTGTAATTATGGAGATGCAATGGGTTTAAGTTGTGATGTAGAATACATTGCAGTGTGTTTTTGTTTCGTCTTCTCGTTAATATTCTGTTTAACATTTGCCACTCTACTGGCAAATTTAGCAGACGACATTGTTATTTTTGTTTCTGATTTGACCAGAAAATAGGCTTTGACATTTCATACAAATTGCCACTTTGGGAGACAAGTTTTTATGAAAGGTCAAAGCCTATTGCTGGGGGAAAAAAAAGAACAATATTTTAAAATGTTATCTGCGGAAAGATTTACACAGCATGCTTAGCGTTAATTCATCACATCAAAGCAAAAAGAGTATGTTTGTGCGTATTGACAAGCTGATTTGGTATGCATTGCAGCATCAATTGTCATGGTATTTGCCATTTCTCCGGAAGCACTTTATAAAAGATCATGGACTGATCCAGTTCTATTTTTCATAGACAGCTCAACGTCATAACTAAGCTTTAGCTTTCACAAAAGAAGCTGGGTACGTTTAGCACACAATGTGTGCAAACGTAGACCTAGCTTTTTTTTTTGTGAAAGCTAATACTTTTATACATTTTAGTGACTACATTGTGACCAGAATAGTATCGAAAGGGACGATACATGTGGCAGATTGTCTGCCATTTTTAGCATGGGAGACACTTTTTGATAATCTCTTTGCTTCCTGCACACCAAGTCCCTTATAAAAAGTGGTCTACTCTAAAAGGAAAGAATTTGCTCCAATAGGGAACACATTCTTTCCTTTTAGAGCAGATCCTTTTCAAAAGGAAGGCAAATATATTGACAAAGTTGCAGCACTTAAAAGTGTTACATTTCCCATTCAGCCCTTTGAAGTATGATGTACCAAAGGTGTCAAAAGCACCGGTATCTCTACACTGGTAAATTTAGCAGTTCACTGATTAATTCAACGGTGCAAATCCTTGTGCGAACAGCAAAAATTCAAGCTAATCTGTTTATCTGCACAATCAGAATCTTCGCTATTCATCTGTACATTCAGAGGTTGTATGGGACTAGGCTTTTGAGACAACCATTATTATTATTATTATTATTATTATTATTATTGTGCAACAGCCCTAAATACTCGTACTCGTTAATCCCTATTACACCATACTTAAAGCAAACTCACCGGCGTAAGTACTGACAGACAGACCAGCTCTTGTTTACTCAGGTCCCTCTATCAAAATATACAGGGTATTATCATTACAAGTCTATGTATTGTGTAGTTAACTCTTCTTTTTCCCCCCATAATATATTGTAAAAATGTTGTTTTCATTCCGTTTTGGGGTAGATTGTTTACAATCGAGCCAAAGTATACATACATTAAGATGCCCTTAAGGTTTTTGTCCAAGTGATTTTTATGGACCAATGAAATCAAATAGCGCGTTTGTTCGAAATCCAGGTAAAGGTTTATTCTTGTCGCTGTGACGTCAGAGTGCCGTGAAAGGAGGCTTATCTGTAAAACCTGGAGTGGGACACTGGCACATAGTGGAGACCTAGATCAGACGCCGTTGAACGCGGCGTCTGATCATGGTCTGCACTGTTTGCTTAAATTACAGGAAGTCAAGGGTTAAATGAAACAGACTTAAGTCCCCGTTCAGGACCATATTCGACTCACAAGTGTTGTCAGTGCTTTGATAGCATTCTTTGTAAATCTATAGCGGGCCGTTATCGGCCCGTCAGCTACCCTGACGGGCCGATAACGGCCCGCTATAAATTTATAAAGAATGCTTACTGGGTTGATAGATTAATTGTTCCATATTTTGTACTATGGAGACATCTTTGTGCTTTCTGGTTTGCTTTCCTGTACCTATCCCCTTCTAAAAAGGGGCCGACTCTCCCTAGGGGAGAAATTTCTTTCCTTTTCGAGTAGAACCCTTTTCAGAAGGGAGCAAAATAATTTTGATAGTTGTCTCCCTTGAAAGTGTAACAATTCACTTTATTTAAGTTTGTTCATTTGTAGTGCAATAAAAATTTTCTCGGTTGCACAAACTGTTATTGGTTCTGTCAATATATAAAAGATAATGCTGCCACAACTGACACTATTCAAGTACATGAGTAAATAAGTACATCTGTTAATTGTACGCTGTAATATTCACTGGACTACTGTGCGAATCGGAAAAAAATAGCTATGGTCATAACGAAAACATGCCAATTCAAACATACACGTATAGAAAATTTCACCTCCAAAAATTGAAAATTTTCAGATGAAAAAACTCTCATATTTTTGTTATTTCGGCTCAAAACATAGATTGTAGGTACTCGTTAGAACCGCCTCGGCGAGGCGGTTCTAACGAGTACCCAAAATCTATGTTTTGAGCAGAAATATAAAAAATATCAGAGTTTTCATCTGAAAATTTTCATTTTTTGGAGGTTAAATTTTCAGTATATTTGAATAGGCATGTGTTCGTAATGGAAAATGTTTCTTCGCTGCACATCCGTACAGTAGGATCATAGCATTCGCTTTCCGCTTACAAAGTCATGGATAACTGTAGAAGGTATCAAATGAACGGACGGAATAGTACTGGGCGAGTATGAATTGTTCTGAATCTGCGCATTTCGCAAATACTCGAAGATACTTTTTCACTTGACACGGACCATATATGCGGTATTAAACTTAAATATTCGGATATCTTACCTTTTGACAAACTCACGTCCAATTTACTATCTGTTTGTTGATGACTCTAAGGATTGCTAGATGAAAGACACCGACCTGAGTCTACACGGTTTGCTCAGACCTGTCTATCCTCCGAATACTTAGTGTAAATACAGTATTATATAGCCTTTTTGGAGTCGATTGATTACAATCGAGCTATAGTATACAAACGCCAAAATTTCATTAAGGTGGTTGTCCACGTGATTATCATTGACCAGTATAATCAAACCGCACGTTTGTACGCAGACAGACAGTTCAGATTTTTAAAGCTTCCAGGCAGCAGAGCCACATAGAGGCAGCGCAGAAAAATCTGGATTAGTTTTACCCTGACCTTGGCTTTAAACGGTTTCCACGCATAATTCATGCGCAGAATACCTTGTCAGATCAGCCCATATGCATAAAGGTCAAGGTCTGTAAGTTTCAAAATTCAGAACGTTCGGTCAAAAGAAAAGAGCATCAAAACTTGTGTATTACTAGTGCCCAATGTAATCTCACATTTGTTCAAAAATGTCACCGGCCCTTGAAAGGCCATTGAGTCGCTAGCAGGAAGGGCAAGTAGAAGCGATCTTCATGATGCTGGCAGCTGCCGGATCAGAGCCTTGACTAGAATGGTCCAGGTCGTCGTACCATAGGATACTGTTGGCAACTGGAGCAACCCGCTTAAATCGCCTCTCGATGTCGTTGTAGTTGTTCTGTTTGATGTGGGCCCTTCGCCAAATACCATATAGGGGTACCGAGGAAGCGAAGAAAGTAGGCTGGTAGGTCAATGTTGAATGTTGGCTGGTCAGTAACCACTTCATCGTCATACTTCTCGTAAAGTGGATACTCTCGCCCTTGTCCCGCAATCAGCTTCTCCCTGCCTGGGTCCTGAAGAAGCGACCTCACCCTCATCTTCTTGGGGGTGGTGATGGAGTCTTCCTCCGTTGGGACATACTGGTTCCTTCTTCCGCACGCAGAGACAGCTCCTTCCCGGTCTTCTTCTTCGCTACCACTTCCTTCCACTCCTCTTCCGGAGACTGGTCAGTTGTGGTATCCGCAGGTGAGGAGGTACGACGCCGAGAAGTCCTTGGGCGTTAACGGTGTGGAACATACCGCCACGTTGAGCTAATCCTTTTTGGTGGTTAGCGTGGGCGCCGCCATCTTGTCCGCCATTGTCATGCCACCGGTCACACCATCAGCAAGTCGTTGATTCCTCTTACTTGTAGGATGGTTATTTTGCCTCTTCGCTGGAGTTCGGGGAAGCTGCCAAGTTATTTCTAACTTGACAATATGCTTCTCCTCTGTCAAGCGCCAGATAGGCCGACCAACAATCGCCAAAGCAAATACTTCTGGGACTTCAATTGTCGCCATAGTTGTTCTCGTCTTGTTATGTTTAGACTGCGGTTGTACGCATGTATATATCTAGATTTTTAACGCTACCAGGCAACTGAGTTACATAGAGGAAGCGGTTGTACGCAATCCAGGTAATGGTATTTATAGCCGCGCTATTCTTGTCGCTGTGACGTCAGAGTGCGGTGTAAAGAGGGTTATCTGTAAAACCTGAACAGGGACATTGGCCAACAGTGATCAACAGTGCAGACCCGGATAAAACGCCACAGAACGCGGCGTCTGATCAGGGTCTGCACTGCCTATTTAAATTAGAGGAAGTTAAGGACCATTTTCCCAGCATACACTCAGAGACAGTGGACCCCCAGTGCTCTCAATGCTTTGATTTTCTACTTTATTGGTGAATGTCATTATCAAGGTGTGACCAAATACTGTGTGGAAATACTAATAACGGAACCTCATAATCGCACATAGAAACAGTTTCGATTGACACGGCCTATAAATACCATATTAACCTTAAACACACATACTTTTTTTGTTTGGCCTAACCTGAGCATCAATAGACGAAGCTTCAATATACCAATATAGCTCGCGCGACAGTTGGCAGACTGTTCGCACCTATTGGTCTGTGATTATTATGGAGAGAAAGATAGGATATCGTAGACATTTCTTCAAGGAAATTCTCTCAGAGGTAATTAATTGAAGTATTTGTATACTTACTTCTTTTGCTCTTGCATGACTTATGTAATTGGTGTGTACTAGTTTCCAAAATATTTTATCTTTATGTATTTACTTAATACATTTATTTATATTAATTCATTTAATCATGACTTATGCCATATATATATACTTAGTTTCCAAAATGTTTTATTTATTTATTTATTTACTTGTTCATTTATTTATTTATTTACGTTACGGTTATAGGATATTCCAGAATGTAAGAAATATTAGTTAAAATTTCCATAATAATAGTATTATTGTCAACACCCATGGGCGTAGACAATCTTATATTTTGCAATTGCATCGGAGGCACTTTAGAAAAGGCCATGGACCAATAAAAATTGCTATAGCCAAGTGTCAGCTTTCATAAAAAGCTTGTTCTACACACGTAGCGTAGACAAAGCTTTTTGTGAAAGCTATTACTTGTCTTATATCATGTTTCCGTTCGTCTCCTGCAGACTAATATCTATTAAATCTAATCTGGCCCAGAAAACTTGGTCGCGTCAACGTTTTTTGTAAGTGTGGCAATTGCTCTTAAGGAATATTCCTATTACAATCTATTCAGTGTACCAGCTGAATCAGCCGCACCATGACAAAATCTGAATTACTTCTATATCTCTAATTAACTCTACAAATAATTAATTCTACAAATTTTACAAAAAAAACCAAAAAACAAAACAAAAAAAAAAAAAAAAAAAAAAAAAAAAAACGATTAATGCCTAGTGCCCATAAAAGAGACATTGGCAAACAGTGTAGCTACAGATCAGACGCCGCAATACGCGGCGTCTGACCAGGGCCTATACTATTTGCATAAAATACATACATGTTTGTTGGATGTTGTTTTTTTAAGTAATAAAACTAAACAAACTAAACGTAAATAGATCAGACGCCCTAATTTTGTGATGGACCTTTCCAAAAAGTTTGGTAGAAGACCCACTGGGCATGAGTGGGTTAAAGGAAAACACAACATAAGTTGTTAGTGTTTCCTGGAGTAAAGTGCTAAGCAAACCATTTACTTTGTTTAAGTTCTATGAAAACTGGTCTAGGAATTACAATGGTTTGAATATTTTCAAAATGATCGTCATGGATGCCACCATATTTTAGGCGCTTTGTGAAGTCATACAGCCATAATAAAATATACAAAAACCTAATTATAATGGGTCTTCAAGAATATTTTGCTACAGTGTTAAACAGATGCTTAATTATAGTGACGGGCAATCATTTCCCCATAGAGTAATCCAAATTTTCAATAAGAGCAGTTTTTAAAATAGATTTTTAAACATTTGTGAAACTTCATTAAATATCCAAAATGGCGGCACCCATACCACCAATATTAGACTATTCAATTGTCCATAATGTCCTTAATTCTTGACCGATTTTGATCAAATTTGTATCAAAATTCATGGTTTGTAAAGCTCTTTACTTTTCACTACAATATGCTTTAAGGTTGCGTTCCTCGTTAATTTTTCACGGTATGTGCTCACCAGGCTCCTGAATATCACATTCAAGAAAATGAAACAACTTTTGCTCATATCGTACTAAACTGGAATTCTTGTAATGTCTAGCGATTTCACGAGTCTAAGGGGACTGGATACACGTGGCCTCAAGGTTATAAAATTTTTTTCATACTCAGCTCAGCTGAGCACGAATTTTTTTCTGCCAATAAATATAAAAATGCCAACAATAGTTTTCATAGTAATTAGCAGCGAAAGGTTCGTGCTCAGCTATGTTTAGCAAGAAAGAATTTGCAATTGTTAGGGATTTGAGATTTATTAGCAGGACAAATTTCATGCTCAGCTGAGTTGAGCATGAAAAAATTTTATAACGTCAGGGCCTGGTAGATTTAGACCATTCTTACAAGGGAGAGGGCGTCCGTAGCATCCTGTTTGCTCTCCTGTAAACCAAATCCCCTCTGAAAAGGGGTCTACTCTAAAAGGAATATGCTCAGTGGAACCTTTTTTTGCTTCTTAGAGTAAATCCCTTTTCAAAAGGGAAGCAAATATATATATATATATATATATGTATATATATATATATATATATATATATATATATATATATATATATATATATATATATATATATATATATATATATATATATATATATATATATTACCTCCCTTGAAAGTGTATCGATCCCCTTCACCTAAACATTCCTATAGACAGGCCTGAGCAAACAGTGTAGTAGACTGGCTTCAGTCTCCAGTGACAAGATATCTATTCTTATAATCCTGTTCGACACATCCACTAAAATAAAACCAGTATAATATAATACCACGGTTATAAAGACCGGTTGCCATTGGTTCCAATATCAAAAGAGAAAGAAGAGGGAAAACATAGCTCTTAATAAGATACCTTTTATTTCAATCCAAAAGTATTGATATTTGTTTCTTATTTCTCCACAAAAACATATGTTTTGGGTACACATTAGAAGCGCCTCGGCGAGGCGCTTCTAATGAGTACCTAAATATATATGTTTTCGTGGAGAAATAAGAAAAAAATATTTACCTGATACCCACATGGGAAACCTTAAGTACAATTCCTAGGTACAGATAATGCCATTACGAAAGCACGCCTATTCAAATATATTCAAAATTTCACCGCCAAAAAGTGAAAAATTTCAGATAAAAATTCTGATTTTTTTTCACATTTCTGCTCAAAACATAGATTGTGAGTACTCGTTAGAACTGCCTCGACGAGGCGGTTCTAACGAGTACCACAATCTATGTTGTTGAGCAGAAATAAGAAAAATAATGTATACCCCTGTAAACCCCAGTTTTACTACATAAGTGGGAGTTTAAGGGGGTCAAAATTATATAGGCGTGTTTTCGTGATGTAATGCAATTTATGCAGTCATCATTTAGCCCATTGTAGTCTGGAGACCCCTTAAAGGCAGTTAGCAAACAGTGCAGACCCAGATCAGGTGCCGCACAATGTGGCATTTAATTAGGGTCTCCATTGTTTGCAAATTGTTCGACCATTTTTCTCTAGAAGTATCTAAATCACAGGGCCTGGCACACCTAACATCGAAATTAGAATCTTCCAATATAGTGTAGCCTGGCACATCTAAAATCGAAATTAGAATCTTCCAATATAATGTGGGGGTATTCATTCAGTCTACAATGGGTTAATTCAATAGACTTATGTTTGATCAGCCTCTGCACTATTTCCAATTACGTCAGTCAGACTACTCTATCCAAGGTTTAGGGTAAATAAGATCAAGGGTTCAGGTGTCCTATTAGTGTAATTATTGTGATGTACAGTAAATAGCAACTAGATTTTCATTACAAACTATTGGATGGCTTGTGTCTAAAGCATACTTTTCTTATAATTAACAAGTGGACGTGTTTCAGAGATTGTTTCCTAGTTACACTCCTAGACCGAGGGTGAAGCTGGAATTGTGTCTCATGATGAATTCAGACAGCACATGAGAAAAGAGTACTTATCACAAAGGCGACCAGCAAAGGATCAGGCCAGCCTGTGCATAAGAGCAGTCTTGCCAGAGTCTTTGCTGTTTGAAGACATGAATAGGTACGTTGATGAAGCTTTAGGCAAAATACGAATATCTGTAGCCCAAATTGGAGACTGTGCATGCGCATTTGAAGAACAACAAACCGGAAAACAATAACCTTTTTTTTCGTTTGCCTAATCAATTGACGTAGATGTTGTATCGCCAGATTAATCATTTAATCCTTAATTGAGTTCCGTCGCGAGAAAAATGCTCTTTGGACTCTCCGTCGAAGCATTCTTTCAGTGCGCATGCGCGGCCCTTTAGCGAGGCCACGTGCATCACAAAAACATGCATGTATAATTTTGGCCCCCCTTAATTAAACCCCATTTTTATGTAGTAAAACTGGGGTTTACAGGGGTACACAATTTTTTTCGTATTTCGGCTCATAAACATAGAGTGTAAGTATACTCATTAGAACCGCCTCGGCGATGCGATTCTAACGAGTACCCAAAATCTATGTTTTGAGCAGAATTAAGAAAAATATCAGAATTTTTATCTGAAAACTTTAAGTTGTTGGTGGTGAAATTTCAATATATTTGAATAGGCGTGCTTTCGTAATGTATATTTCTTTGACTGAAGTTTCTCCTTGGCCACAGGTTACCTGAGCGAACAGCATAGTTTCTGGTGAGACTGTGCAAAAGCTGTCAAGTTTTTGAAGGGCAATTTTGAAATGTAGCATTCGTCGTGGAAAGACTATGTAGCCAAGATATATATGAGCCACAACATGAGAAAACGTACCTTCTGACATGTACGTCCAAAGAAGACTCAAATCAGCTTGCGCATCCTCGCAGTCTGATCAGTGTCTTCATAGGGCGCTTGAAGAAACCTTGCATCCTTGGCTATCCAAAATTTGCCCATTGAAGATTCTTATCAGATTACGCATTCGCGCAATCTGATAAGAATCTTCGCTGGTCGCACATGTCCGAAGGTATATTTTCTGATGTTGCGACTCCTAATTCTGTCATGCAGTAAGCATGGTTTCTGATTTTTTTTTAATCTTAGGAAATGGACCCTTATCTATTTGAAAAAAAAAAAGCAAACACTGTGAATGAAAACATAATTTACAGTGGATTACACGAGACGCCTACTTTCATAAACAGCCATTTTGGTACACAAACGTATTTAAAAAACATGTCCTTGGGTATCTTGTGTGCTGTGTATAATAAATGTGACAAATAACGAAGCATTTGACTTGTCTGAATGACCAATCAATACCCATCACAAAAAAATTAGTGCGCGAGTTCATTGGTACTTTCTCGCAATAAAAAAAAAAAAGAAAAAAAGAAAAAACGTTTCACGAAACATGTATACATGTATTGATACAGGAACTTTGTCATACAACATATCTGTGCTTAAATAATTAACTCTTAAAGCGAAGAGCAAAATTTGTAGTAGTAGACGACATTCTATTTTTTTTTTTTTTTTTTTTCCAGAGAAAATAAGTCTTGACATTTTACGCGAATCGTCTGCGCAAATGGAAAGTCAATACTTATTTTATTTAAAAAAAAAAAAAAAAAAAATCAAAACGTCGTCTGATGCCGATATTGTTGGCGCTTTAACCTAGAGATATTTCGCTCAGAAGACCAAATACATTTAACCCTTAAAGCGCCAGTCACAACTATTGTCGTCTGCTTTGTCTTCTGCCTGTTACTTTAAAAGTAATTTCTGCAAACGGTGTGGACCCAGATCAGACTGCTCCTTTAGGAAACCCACTGTTTGCCTGTATGCAAAAACAGGTTTGAAAAGTTTGCAAGAATATTCAGCAGACGACATAAACAGACGACATTTTCAGACGCAAGTTTTCTTAGCGTTTTAAGGGTTAAAGTGTATGACGGAGTACAGCCATGTAGGCTAATTTTGCGCATCGGCTAATCCTGCTCATTCAAATAGTTTTGAACAAACATCAAAACCATTTCATTTTGGTATATCATTTTGATTTACTGATGGAATGGAAGCATAAAAATCATTTTTCAAATGGCAAATTCAAAATATTTGTAAAATGTTTACAAAAACACGCGCTTATGTGAAAAACAACACAGGACTGTGTGAAAGTCGCAATTTTCAATATGACTGTCGCAAGAAAATGTGAACTATATTATTCACATTTCATCAAATGCCCTGGCCTACTCAAATGTGTATTTGAAGAACCAGATCATAGTAATATTATAAAATAAGGAAGGGATTTACTGCAGGTGCGCAGAATTAGCAGAAAATTTTAATGTCTCAAATACACAATGGTAGCGACGTTTGATGACCTACACTAACAACAAACTAAAGCTAGAGATGAAAAAAATGATGTCCAATTGCCTCTACATTGGCAAGGCTCTGAAGTGTCACTAAAATGCATTTTATTTATTTGTCTGTATTTAAATTATCTATCTATCGATACTGCGTCACCCTCATCACTGAGTATTATGCGCAGGGATGCGTGCGTGAGAATAAAAATAAAAAAAGTTATAGTGAGGGCTAAAAGAGTGATAGTGAAGAATGAGAAAAGATGATAGTGTTTAAGTGTTAGTATGAATGAGATATAAAAGCAGATTAAAAACATTATTACTTTCTATGGCCTTAAGTGATTGATCTTGTTCACTTCTCTCTTGAAGGAGTCGAGATCGCTTAAGAATACAATATCTACAGGGAGCCTATTCCATAAAACAACCTGTAGTAATCTGCAAAGGCATATACCTGGCGGAAACTAAGGGGATTATTAAGGCTGTGGCGAGTGATCTTCTTGGGCCACTCAAAATATGAAGGCATCGGCACTGCAACAAGGCCATACTGTATTTTGTAAAACATCGCGAGGCGCGATTCATAGCGACGGTTTTCAAGGGAGCGCCAACCGAGGTTGCCCAGCATCGCAGAAACACTATCATAGGAGGAGTATCTATTTGTAACCCACCGTGCTGCCCTCCTTTGAACCATTTCTATTTGGTCTATATTTTTCTTGGTATAAGGGCTCCACACGGTGGAGGCATATTCAACTTTGGATTTAACAAATGTTTTATAGGCTAATTCTTTGACTGACTGATTTTTGGTTTTTACATTTCTTTTAACAAATCCTAAAGTTTGATTAGCCTTAGAGACAATTTCATTAATATGTGTATTCCAGGTCAAGTCTTTGGAAATACTTACCCCTAGGTAGCGTGCACTATCAACAGACTCCAATATCTCACCATGAAGGGTATACTGGGAGTGGATAAGCTGTCTAGCTCTGCCAATGTGCAGAACTTGACATTTACTTGGGTTAAATTCTATGTCCCGGGTTCGTTCCCATTCTTGTAGGGTGTTAAGATCATTTTGGAGAATGCGACTGTCATTTTGATTTCTCACAGTGAGGTAAACTGCAGTATCATCCGCAAATACCTGACCTGAGACTGAATGTTTTCTGGGAGATCATTAATGTAAAGCAAGAAGAGAAGTGGGCCCAGTACTGAGCCCTGTGGCACGCCTGAAATGACGGGTACTTCTGATGAACATTCCCCCTCAAGCACTACAGCCTGGGTTCGACCCCCTAAGAAAGAGCTAACCCATTTGAGAGCTTTTCCTTTAATGCCGTAAGAAGAAAGTTTAAAAAGCAGTTTCAAGTGGGTCACCTTGTCGAAAGCCTTGCTAAAATCTAACAAGACTAAATCAACTTGGTGACCATATGAAAGTTTTCTGCCTAACTCCTCAACTAGTACTATTAACTGTGTTTCGCAAGAACGTTTCTCACGAAAACCATGCTGTAATCCATAAAGTATATCATTACCATTCAGATGCCGAGCAAGATTAGAGGCGACAATGGCTGCATGACCTTACACAAAATACTGGGCCCAGTTGTTCAAAGCTAACGATGTCGTTAGTTAACGATTCGTTAAAATTTACATCGAGTGATACGCAAATATGCTGAAATTTTTTGCTGAAAAAATGTGAGTAGCTTTTGCAGTGCAAAAGCTGCTCACATTTTTTCAGCAAAAAATATCAGAATATTGTATATTGAATGAGCTAAAACAGTTAACGAAATGACCCTTAACGAGCTCGTTAAGCTAACGACGCTTTGAACAACTGAGCCCAGGTCAATTATTATAGTAGCTTAAGTGCGCAGGATTGGCCGACAGCACTGTAATCATTTTATTGTTATTTGTGGTCTCTTAAAAGAAAAACAAAATATATTATTTCCACCTCGAATTCCAGCGAATAAACACTCTCCCTCCCTGAGTTTTTGTGTACAGCTAAGAGTAGCTGACAAGGCCGTTTTTGTAGACCAAAATGCCATCTTGGTGGCGAAAAAAGCCAGATGGTAACATATCCATTTAGACAGAATGCAAAACACTACAAATGTGTCTAGAACAGCTTTGAAAATATGCATACTGACCTAATATATGTACACTACAAAAGTATCCAAACAGCTTCTTATATGGCTTGCGCATTTTTATCCATCATGAAAACATACCTATATAATTTTGACCCCCTTTAACCCCACTTTTATATAGTAAAACTGGGGTTTACAGGGATATACATTATTTTTCTTATTTCTGCTCAAAAACATAGATTGTGGGTACTCGTTAGAACCGCCTCTGCGGGGCGGTTATAACGAGTACCCACAGTTTATATTTTGAGCAGAAATATGAAAAATATCAGAGTTTTTTAATCTGAAAATTTTCAGTTGTTGGAGGTGAAATTTTCTATATATTTAAATAGGCGTGATTTCGTAATGGTTTGCCAAGACGAATTATATATAGATTCTAAAAGAAATGACCCTTGAGGACAATAAACGACACCGAACTGAACGTTCCTGAGCGTCCATGTTTTCTAGGCTATACTAGCTAGTTTCGGCCAATTGACTCCTCCGTTAGGCAGTTATAACCACGCCCACGTGAATTTCCTTAGACAAACTTTGTATTGATATACCTGTTCTTACCTGTAAAAAGCACGTGTTGATTTGTTTGTCTAACTAAAAACATTGACAATTACTTTATTAGCTATTTTGAATGGTCACTTGCGGTTGTCAGTTAAATGGTCAAGTGACTTGACTGAGGAGTCAATTAGGCTCAATGATCACAAATGACCAGAAAATATAAACTACACTATAGTGAAGTACGGGAAGACATTTTACGGCAGACATAAGACACAAATGCCAACTGCAGTGAAGATCAATAGATTCTTAAAGTAATGGCCCTTATGTGCCTGCATCGAATCTGTTGGTAGCATGTTAGATTAAAGTCTGATTTTGTCTGATAATAAGCGTCTTATGAATCTTTTATTTTATTTTATAAATAAAAATGAAAAATGTAATCAACAACTTAATGATTGCAAGTCTCTGTGGCTTGTGGGCTCTATACTTAGGTACTCTTTTGAGATATGGGGGTTTGGAAAATGTAAGGAAATCGAAAGAATTCATCTTAAATTTTGTAAGTATTTATTGAAATTAAAGTCTTCAACGTTTAATATGGGAATGTATGGGACCTCGAACGTTGTCCTTTATATGTTTCAAGATATACACGCATTATCAAATTTTGGTGTCATATAATTAATACCGATAATATTTTGATAAACAAACTATATAGTTTACTTGTGGATGCCTGTAGCACTGCTGCAAATACATGTAACTGGGGAAAAAACGTCAAGCCCCTTTTAGATAAGTATAGATTTTTTTTTGTTTGGAGTAATCCATTTTCGGTTAATCTAAGAACATTTCATTTGCAGTTTAAACAAAGAGTATTGGATGTATTTAAACAAAGCTGGTATAACGATATTGCCAACAATAGAGTCCTTACACTTTATAAAAACTACAAATTGTCTTTCGCTTTTGAGCATTATTTGAATATATTACCCTCGTGTGTGTGTGTGTGTGGGCGGGGGGGGGGGGGGGGGGGGGGGGTGTAACTTGGGGATAATTGTGGTACGTGTGTGCGAGCCAGTATTTCAAAAACTACCCCATTCATATACCTGGCATTTGAAAAAAAACGGACACATTCATATGTATTTGATCGTCCGAAATGCTGACCTATTCATATACTGCACTTTGATTTTTATACCCATACATTGCTGGTTGTTTCACAAATATGGCAGTCAATTTATTGACTACCAAGGAAATAAGCAGCCTCGAAAGATCTCTGAGCGAAAAATATACGCATATACCGGGATGTCAGAAAAGTGGGGCCTTTCACGTACTAATCAAGAAAATATCGGGTCAATCATATACTTTTTGTTGAAAAAAGGGGGCTAATCATATACCTGGCAGCGCTGAAAAGGGGGCATTCGGCACGCACATCCGTACTATGCAATATATAGGAAGTTACTACCCCCCCCCCACCCACCCACACACACACACACACACACACACACACACACACACACACACACACACACCCCGAGGTATTACCAAACAAACTAAGAGTGGCTTTATCCCGATTAAGATTATCTTCTCATCAATTACGTATCGAAACGGGAAAATATTTTCAAAATAGGTTTGATAGAGCACAAAGTATAATGTACTCTTTGTTATAAGTCTGATATTGAGGACGAGTACCATTTTGTACTCGTGTGCCCTGTTTATAGTAATTTGAGACAGGAATATATTTGTCCCTATTATTATAATAGACCAAGTGTTTATAAATTTACGTTGCTAATACAAACAAAACAACAAGAAGTGTTATAGAAATTAGGAAAATATGTATACAAGTCTTTTAGACTTCGAAGTACACTTATGACGTCGTGATATCTGTCTTTATTGTTAATATTTATATGAAAATTGCCGATTTTCATATAGTCTGTGTTTGTGTAATTATGGAGTTCAACCTCCAGATGTAAGAAAAATATCTAGTCTTTATACATCACGTTCCGCAATCTACATTGGAAACTGTAGGCAATACTTACATCAGAATCATCTACGGATAACATTGTATTTATTCGTTGTCAGTCATATATAGTTTGTATTGTGACATTGTGATATTATATGTGCATGCTGATAGACTAGAAACTGTAACAGTTTACGTCTAAATAAAATTCTGGAATGTTCTATACATCTTTGCTAAGTATTATCTGTTTGAGAAAGTGGACTTGACGAGCAAAAAGATTATGGTGTTCTTGTTAATGTGAAGAAAAGGCTTTATTTCCGTATTATTCATTTTAATGCTTAGTGGCTAGAATAGTAACATGTCTATTTACCGAATGTAAAATTATCTAGCAGTTTTGTTATTAGACGAAGTGTTAGATCATTTGTGACAATTCTGTCAGCCTCTGTATGGAAGAATGTACGAAGCGATGATAAATCTCATGAAACGGTTATTTTTGTCAAATCCATTGATTCAATTTCCACTATGGGCATTTCAAAACATCTTTACAATATGGTCTTCATGCTCACACCAAAATTAAGTTTTGAAAATAAAAAAAAAAAAGAACAAACTAAAAACTCTCCTCTGTTTAGAATAAAAATTTGATAGAATTAATGATGTACATTGCATGAAGGTGCTTTCGTAAGAAGGGATCAGCACTAGTCCTTTGAAACACCCCAAACCACCGAATACAACCCAATACATCCCAAACCACTTTATTTATTTATCTTTTCACACCAAACCGCCTACTTTGTCTATTTTTCTCTCCAAACTACTTTTTTTTATTTATTAAGTGGAATGGGGTAACAAAGCTGTTTGATAGCTCAGTATAACAAGCATCCACACAGTTAGATCTGGGTCTTTGCAGCAGATAAACGTAAGTAAAATATGGACCGGTCAGGGTTTTTGCAAAAACATTTAACTGAAATATAACTTACGCTAAAAAGCATGTAGTTATCAAAGTTCTAGATCAGCGTGTGCATCTGCAGCAGCCTGATCAGGGTCTTTATAGTGGAAAAATATGGGTCAGCGTCGAAGATAACATCGACAAAGTTCCAGATCAGTATGTGTATGTACATCCACACGGTCTGATCAGGATCTTTGCAATAAAAACAAAAAAAAAAAATAAAAAAAAAAAAAAAAAACAAAAAAAAAAAAAACAAAAAAAAACGTAAGGCTGTTTTGTCTGGCACCCCTCACTCTCACTCTTCTTCTGGACCTGTATGCGACTTTTTTTTTTCTAAACATACGCACTCGGTATGCACGAACGCTGGCATGAGCGAACGAAGAAGCAAACGAATAGATGAAAGAAAGGATGCATAAGACTTTTTGCCCTGAAATTACACATCCAAAGAAGCCGACCCATTATAGAAATTCACACTTTGCATAATATTGAACAAACAAGCCAGTCGTTAGGTAAGGTGTCTTTAATAGCCAGAATCCATGCAGAAATACTTTGTTAATCTTTTCTATGTTGTATGTAGATGAATAAATATATATCTATTAACAGATCATTTTCAACTGAAATGAGTTTTGTTGTATGGTTTAGGGTGATTTTAGAGTGGTTTGGGGTGTTTCGAGGGTATTTCTGGGGTAATTTGGAGGTTTCAACGGACCCAGAAAGGATAAAGCAAATTATGCCTATTTGCCGGGACCGAGCGGAAGATCAAATGGGAATGAAATTTGGTTTGCTTTGTAATCAGCATGTTTAGGATCCTAATTCAGATAAAGGGATTTTTTTTAAACTTGAAACAAATGTACAAAGTGACAATGCCTTTTTGTTGACACCAAGTATGTGTTCAACTAACCAAAGCCATAGAGCGTTGTACCAGTGGCAAGTCAGAATGTTCGGATGAACAGACATGGACCAAAAAGGAAAGGGAGCACTCAGGGGTCCTAGGAAACTAAGGTGCCTCAATCCTATTAACAGAAAATGTGCCCACAGAGATTTTAACTTCCTCTAATGAGATCCTAACTATAAGATTATTAGATTACTTTGAGCTCAAATTTAAACATCATACACCAGTGATGCTGGTCTATTCACAAAGAGCTTAAACAAAATAACAGAGCATCGCATTAAGAAGCATTTGTGTCGAAAAGCATGTCAGTTCACGTGTTGAAATTCTTTTGAGTTAAGCATGTTTTGAAACATACCCTAAATGTACTGGAGATAACCATATATAGAGCCGTTACATAATGAATTACTGTATATATGTCACCGGGTATAGGTATATAACACACCTTTACTGCCTTGTGGTACAAGTTGGCTTTTATAGCGACGCGGTGGGACAGTGTTTGATCCCCGGTCGGGAAAAAAAATGTGATTTGCATTTTTCACCTGTAGCATATAATAACCACTAAACATGAACACATTAGGAAATCAGAATTTTAAACATTATTCCTAGACGGTGCCACATTATTTTTGAAGCCAGCATTCCGTCTGGTCCGCAATCTTAAATTTTAGGCGTGCAAGCAAACAGAGACTCATCATGTCAAAATCAACAGAATGGCATGCGTACCCAAAAAAGACTCCATCCAGTCTGACCAGGGTCTTCGCTCTGTGCTTAGTGGATTAACAAACACGCAATGTTTCTTTATGGATATAGCGAATACTTTGATCAGACTAGGCATCAAGAAAACATACCTATATAATTTTGACCCCCTTAAACCCCACTTTTATATAGTAAATCTGGGGTTTACAGGGGTATACATTATTTTTCATATTTCTGCTCAAAACATAGATTGTGGGTACTCGTTGGAACCGCCTCGCCGAGGCGGTTCTAACGAGTACCCACAATCTATGATTTGAGCAGAAAGATGAAAAATATCAGAGGTTTTTATCTGAAATTTTTCGTTTTTTTTGGAGATGAAATTTTCTACAGATTTGCATAGGCGTGTTTTCGTAATGGCTAGGAACACAGATCATTATGTTATTTTTGTCATGCTGTGGCTCGTTTAAAAAGCTAAATGGTTTAAATTTGTTATTACTGAGATGGCATGAATTCACTTTCTGTCCAACATTGATCTTGATCATCCAGGTGCTCTACGCACTGGGTGAAAACACAGGCAAATCCCTATGTTATCCCATGTATTTTGGTAAATTTTATATCGCCATATCTTAAAAGCTACTGCAAATTTTTCAATGAAAATTTCAGCATTTATTTGAAATGCGATCTTCTCAAAATAATGAAATAGACTGACAAGATCATGCATTTGAAAGCGGATACCATTGATGGAAATGTCAAGATTTTAAGCATTTTTTTTTTATAAATAAGCACCTGGCGGTGTTTTTACTTACTAGATAAGTGCAGCGCTTCACCTGAAAAAAAAAAAAAATACATTTGGCAACAATACAAGAAAAGACGCCCAGAATACTAAACAAGAGAACGCCGAGGTTAAGCAATTTCCGTCTTCACAGAAAACCATATTCCTTTAGGTCATAATTTTGAATTGCCAGCCAAAATCGACCACAAACTTTGCAGAAATCTGATTGTTACTCCCAGTGATTGCATTTAGATGCATGATCAGGGGCTTGCATTTACAGTATTGAGAACAGCCTGTTAAAGGTGACCAATATTATTGTTTGGAACGTTTCTCTGTATTCGAACAGCAAAGGCTCTGGTGCGGCTGTGCGGGTGCGTAGGCTCGCCCAAGCCTTTGCTGGTCGCCTATGTTATAAGTACACCACACCTCTTTATAACACTTATGTTGGGGTCCATAGCGTAAACCGTGTTAGTTAAACAACCGTGTTATATCCAAACAAAAATGTATACATTATATTGAAAAATGACCATTTATGGTCATTTTTCAATACAATCTATACATTTTTGGGATCCATCTTTCAACCGTGTTATATCCAAAACCGTGTTATAACAAACCGTGTTATAAAGAGGTTGTAGTGTACCATCATTTCACGACCTGACTCCTATCGGTGATCCCCAGCTTTAGCTCGCCTTTGGGTTAAGTCGCTTGAAAAAAAAAAACAAGGATTAAACGAAAATACTTTGGTTTATTCGTCACAAGTTCAACTGTCCATATTGGCCATTGCATCCTCCCAGTCTGATTAGTCGTCGCTGTCCGCTTAAAGAAACCGTGGATCCTAAGATACCCATTGAACGCATAAAGCGAAAACTCTGATCAGACTGGCTGGATTCCCAGGCTGATCTGAATCTTCGCTGGACGCTCTGTTATTTTGTTGGTTTTTGCCGTGTGGCTCATTTCATTAATGTACCCTGAGCTACCCATTGAGCGCATGTAGCGAAGGCCAACATCAGAATGCTCGTACATTACGTGTCATTTCTTGTGTTGTCATGTTGTGGCTCGGATCACAAAAACAAAGGGACCAGCACTGAGTGCCGTGGCACAAGAACGAAGTAACACGCTCTCCTCACTAACGACCGGTGCACATTTTGGAAGCTTTTTTAACTGCATCAGGATAAATGATGTGTACAATCAGCCTTTGCTTCAGTGATCTTCAACTGGGTCAAATGGGTCAATTCAAAAGGTTCTCAAGGAAAATATATATGAACTTTTAATTTTCTGAAATTAAGATCATTTAGGCGACAGCTAGAAAAAACATCATTCTATACCAACATTTTTTGGTGTGTAATAGTCATATCTAGGTACTGTTACCCTTGGAACTGGAAAAAAAAGTTGCTCTCGTTACCTTGTACGATGACTACAATACGGAGAGGAGTATTTTAATTGTTCAATTTTCATCATTTTTTTCTGAAATTAACATTTTTTTTTCAGTGCGGCTTTGTATGCTCGCAAAATGTTGTTAAGAGATAGGGTTTGATAATATCTAGGTCACGACTATTACCCAGATTCGATCACAAGTCGCCTGTTTTCTCTCTGATGGTCAAAACTGGTCATAAAATGCCAAATCGTATGGTTCCATAGATTTTACATTGCGGTATGTCTAAATGACGAAAAGAAGCTATCTTGCGACGAAAGGCGCGTGCGACAGTGAAATCAGATACCAGTTACATAAAGTAGGTGTGACTTTGACAAAGAAATTGTCAAAGTTTTGAGTGTAAAGAGGACTTCGTTTTAAGAACCTTTATTATAATATTGGAAAATTGCCAAAAATTATCTGCTATTCTTCGTCGCCTATCTTCTTTTTTGAAGATGCTTCTTGTTTTTCACAATCACAATGTACCTGTGACTTTAATATTAGATGATTTATTTGTAGAATAAACTGTTAGCCCACAGTTTCAGACAGTTTACCTGTTAGCGATCATTTTGCAATAATGGTGGTTATGTTTCTATTTGAGACGCAGCCTGAGAAACTGATGTGTGCGCCCAAATTAGGCTTAAATCAAAATCCGCGTGGTCTAATCAAAGTATTCGTTATCCTCATGAAGAACTTAAATTTGAATCCTTAGCTATCCACTTGAAATGCGCCCATGTTCTGATCAGTTTGTGCGAATGTGCAGGCTGATCTGAAACATCACAGGGCGCACATGTCCGAAAGAGCGTTTTCTGAAATTGCGGTTCATTTTTTAAAGTTAAAATGCACGATATTTATATTACAACTTTGATGACTTATATAGTATATTTATTAGTAAACACTTCGAGAAGGCAATATTTTATGGTCTTGTGTAGTTTTAATGACATTTGTTTATCATTTCTGCCACGTCATCACGAAAACATACCTATATAATTTTTACCCTCTTAAACCCCACTTTTATATAGTAAAACTGGGGTTTATAGGGGTATACATTATTTTTCTTATTTCTGCTCAAAAACATAGATTGTGGGTAATATCTGCGAGGCGGTTCTAACGAGTACTCACAATCTATGTTTTTGAGCAGAAATCAGAAAAATACCAGAAGTTTTATCTGAAAACTTTCAGTTTTTGGTGGTGAACTTTTCAAGATATTTGAAGGCGCGTGTTTTAGTAATGTCACGCGAAAAAAAACCAAA
This sequence comes from Anodontia alba, assembly GCA_964016985.1. Taxonomy (NCBI): domain Eukaryota; kingdom Metazoa; phylum Mollusca; class Bivalvia; order Lucinida; family Lucinidae; genus Anodontia; species Anodontia alba. The sequence goes on along the minus strand of OZ024828.1, from coordinate 3,127,955 downwards.
AAAAAAAAAAAACCTTCGAAATATGCGCAAAACGCACAGATTCAGATCATCCTGTGAGGACATATATAAAAGTCTGGATGGGTACCAAAAATCGCTAATCATTAAAATTTTAGCCCTTTAATCAGTAATCGATAGAGCTACGAGTATTTTTACAAAGAAAAAAAAAGTATAATTTGGATTTTTGGGCTAAATCGTTAAATTCGGCATCACAAAAAATCAGTAGGGCCTACACTCTAAAAGTTTAGGCTAAAAATCAGTAGTCAATAAAAAAAATAAGGCCATTAATCAGTATTTTTTTTTTCAAATATATTCCAGAGGGAATGAATTAAACACATTTTTCACATTTACTCAATAAATCAGTAGTCAAGTAATGAAATTAAAACTATTCCAAAACTGAAATAAGTATTTAGTCCCTGACCAAATGTATGCAAATAAATAATAATCACAATTATAAAAGGCTTATTAATAGTTTACTTGTTAAACTTGTTTTGAAACCAAGATGTCACCTTTTGGCTGAGCTTCAGCTAACGTCAAGAGTTTGAGAACGTATGCTTAATTTAAATAATTAAGGCTGTATTACATACATGTAAAGCACAAAAATCATCGAATTTATTTTTATATTTGCTTTTTCTTCCAGCTTTAATTTTGCGTTGTATTTTTTGTAAACTTTAGCTCCGAGACTTTACAGATCTTTCCTCTTGTTTTTCTTTTCTTTTTTTTTTTTTTTAATATATATTTTTGTAGTGGGGGTGCTATGGGGGGATGAAGTAATGGACACCCACATTTCTTGTTTGTAAACGTAATAGTCTCTGGTATATAAAATTCAACTGCACTATATGTGGGTATACGGTAACGAAAATAATAGACAGTCCCTCTTTTCAGTTTGAGTTAATGTTGGCTCCCTACTTTCGGTTTGCTTTATCACGTGATTGAAAACTAACAACGCATGCGTCAATCAATATTTGTTGTCAAGTTTGAACGGGATAAAGAGCAAAAGCTGTCAAAATTTTGTAAGTGAAACAAAAAAGTTATAAAACGTTCTGTAGATTCACAGAAATAATTTAACAGGAACTTTAAAAGATTCCTCGTTAGACTTTCTTTGTCAATGCAAGATGAATAAGAAGCAGCGAGCCGGCCACATTCCAGAATCTAGTTCTTGTTTAGACATGTTTATCAGTGGGTGGGGTAACAGTGATCTCCTATACTTCGATGATAATATTCGGAGTCCTGTCAGCCAGGACTGCTCGCCGTCTCCCTCAGCAAATATATATATCTAAATAAACACAAGGCATGCTTTCACAACAAATTGCGACCCATGGGGTAAACTTGGCAACAAACTCGTGAACGAAAGTTCAGTAACACCATCAGAGATCAGTGGATAACATTTTGTAAACTGCATAAATTACTCTTTCTCTGTATACTGCATCACGCCCTAGCATCCTGGTGAGTGAATGTCATTAGACGTATCTCGAGTAAAAATTCTGATTTGCGTGTAGTCTAGGAAAGTGTGCTGAAAGAAGGCAGGGTTCGCGTTACCGATCGCCATTGTCGCCATTTGCGCAGAAAAATAAAATTTGGCACAAAAAATCATAAAGTGGCGAAAAAAATATCACCTGAATTACCCGCTACTGAGTCATATAATTGTCGCGCGTGTCTATTGCACCTTCCTTGATTGTGTAATTCGCCAATTAACAACTCAATTATCGATCAGAAAACGGTAGCTGATCAAATTAACCTGAATTTGATGAAAGCGATTTAAGGTCACGTGCCGTGATGCGCAGTTTAACAGTAGCACCACCCACTTTCCACGCATTTCGTCCTAAATATTCATGACGCTCTGCCGAAACTACCAATCAGGAATTAATATCAGTCGCATCGCCTACGTCACGGAAATTTACCCAGAATGTAATCACGTGGAACTCTATGTCAAACACAAAAGATGGAAAACAAATTGATTACACGAGAAATAATTATTGTCATTAATCGGTTTGGCTTATTAAAGCGGTAAGTACACTTTGACAGTGCCGACTTTAATTAAGCATGTTTCGGTACCTTCTTATGAGCCTTAATTTTATTTGGCGATCAACGAACGTCGACCCGAAAAAAAAAACACACAAAAAAAAAAAAACACGAATAATGCCTCGGAGGCGGACACATAAGTCTCCGATGGTCGGATCGCGCATTCGATCCCCACAGATTGTAGCGATTTATTATGAAACACATAAATTTGCTACGGTCATTTGCTCCTTCAACTGCTTCAAGACTGGCAGTTACAAGTTTCTTGCGGAAGGGTGTTCAATGTACTGGTTAACCGCCTATTGTATAAGCATGCCCCCTCTTTTTTATTGGCATGATTCATAAAAAAATGCTGTTCCCCATTCCATTTCGCATAGACCAGACTCGTAAAGCAATAGGGCTTATCCGGCAGTGCTACTTACACAGGTATAAGATACTACACACAGCATGATTGGGTACAAATATCTGCTAGCTGCTGTATGAACCTAATGGATTTTCTATGGAAGTAGACTGGGCTTGATACATTTTGCTTAGTTTATTTGACTAATAAATGATATTTAGAAAAAAATCAGTTCTGCGAGTTTAAATACAAAGTCTGTCAAAGAGTTACAATCGTTTCTGAAGAATCGTTTAATTATTTTCAGAAAGACTTTGTAATGAATTACTAATGGGGATCAATGGGCACAGGTAATGATATGACTGGTGTCTAGGTTCATGTATTCATGGGGTCTTGTGCAGGCTTTGAGCCATGATCTACATCTATCAAGGTTCATCCACAGTTCTGAAACGGGGAAAAAAAATTCACTTCTTCCATGTGTGGCTTGTGATTGTAGCGACTGTCACTTGTACGTTTTCCCCAAGTGCACTTCTTACGTCAAAGAAATAGTTACTTTATATTGTGCATTCAACATCTTTCAGAAAGTAGTTTTTTTTTTTTTTTTTTTTTTGCTTAGCAATTTACACATAAGAAGTAAATTCGCAAACGTTTGCCATAATTTAGTGCAAAACTTTTTGTCGTAACTACCTGTGCACAAAAAGGTTTTATTCTAGTCATTGTTTTTTTGGGTTTTTTTTTTTTAAATCAAATAATATTTTCACTTGTTTCCCCACAGATAAAAGAATGCAAATTATGCAGAAATCTGCAGGGTAGGTAGCTTGGAGGCAGAATTTCATCAAATTCTGCTCAGTTATTTTCCTTTTTTTTTTTTTTTTTTTTTTTGAAATTTTCTAAGTATTGTTGTGAAACATCAATAATTCAAATTCAGCAAAGTAAAGGATAAAAATATTTTCCTGGACAAAAAATCCAAAAAATCACTTAACTACAGAAATTGCCTCTTTTTTTGCCATAAATTTAATTTTAGGATAAATATTTGAGAATAAAGCACACTAAAAGACAAATGGTGTCTGCTAAGATATGGTCAGTCAGACCAAAACCTTTTCATTTAAAATAATACACCAATCAAAAAAACAACAACAAAAAAAAACAACAACAAAAAAACGTCTTTCCAAGTGATGTTGAAGAGACAGTAGATGCTTAATCTAAATCTTTAATCCATCTGTCAATTAACATACAAAAAATAAATAAAGAAAGGAATTTGACTGACTTCTCCTGGTGCAGAGCTATATAATTCTAACTGCAACTGAAAAATGTTTGTACCCAACCAGGTAAAGTTTACACACAGCATATGCTTATCAGTTACTGCCGGAGTAGGTCTATTGCAGTAAACTCCCTTTTAAGTCAGTTGCAGTTAGCTCCCTTAAAACAGTAAAACCTGCTGTGTTAGAAACTTACCCCGCATTTATCAGGGTACAAATGAATATTGTTACGTTATTCTCTTACAGTATAATACATTAATAACATTATATTTATTGGCTTATACAGCACTTTTAAGAACTTTCGTTTCCATGTAAAGTGTTCCATTTTTGTGTCCAACATTCGATATGCAAAACAAAGACTTATTATTAATTCATGACATTGTATTTAATTAATTACAGCAGAAGTTTTAAAAATCAGTGCAAGAATTAATTTCAAGTCCCCCACACATTTCAGATTATACTGACTCTTGAATCTATTGCTGCAATTAAAGGAATCAGTAAATGAACACCTTTTTTCTGACAAGATAATTCTTTGGCGAATTGGCCAAAATTTGGCTCAAAATCTGGCTCAAAGTTAAAGAAAATGGCACAAAAAAAATCAAATTGGCGAAAATGGTGGCGAAAGAAAAAGAAATCCTAGTGCGAACCCTGGAAGGTGGCAAATATCGGTCCTATTAATCACCCCATGGCACCCCACGGCATTAAACTATATGGATATTTATCATAAAATATGTTATAGACGGAGTAGTATAGTTTTGCAATACTCGTCTTCATCTTAACCCTTGTCCTGCTGAACCCACATATACCCTTCTGAAGAAGCCAACTGATCGGGATCTGCACTGTTTGCAATCATGTATTCAAATTTTTAGCAACAATCTGGATCAAGTAACCTAATTGGCTGAAAATTAGAAGTGGGCGTGGCATCTTAATTTATTCAGCAGGACAAGGGTTAATAAACAGATTTATATTGATGATGATGACTTTTGTTTGATTTAAAATATTATGTCTAAAACTCTCGTAATTTTTTTGCGCCCCATGGCATCAAAAACTATGTATATTTACCATGTAATATGTGTTTTAGATGGCCAGTAATAGTTTTGTAATAATTGTCTCTATCTAAATAAACAGAGTATTTATATTGATGACTTGTGTTTGAACTTGAATATAAAATGTAATTTTAAGTTAAAACTTAGATTTTTGATAGATTATCAGCTTACACCATTGGTCTCTTTGCTATATTTTAGCGTCAGTTTGAAGCGGTGTTTAGGCGCCTCGAGATAATCGCTTGAAGTAAGGTTAATATCTTAAACTATCACAAAAACAAATTTGGATACATAAAACAAATATCCTGGTGTAATTTCAGCTAATTAATAAATACAATGAAATAATTTAGTGACGTGGGGTGCCATGGGGTGATTACATGTAGTAGGATCCGGAAAATATAGACAAAATTAAAAGAAGGGATAGTGAGAATTTAGAAAGGTGATAGGGTTAAAACCAGGTGGTGAGACAGAGAGGTTAAGGCCAAATAAAAAAAAATATGTGTGTTTCAGGTAACTTGGAATTTTAAAATAGGGATGATACAATGTAGGTTGGAAAATGTTTTTATTTTGTTTTTATATTAGGTTAATAGGAAAACAATATGTCCGAACAGGGAAATCTCCACAAAAACCTTAAAAGCCTTTAGGGTTGATGGTGAAAAATTAGGCACGGTTATATAACTTGAAACACACACTTTTATTTTAGGCCTAAAAATAAATTTAAAAATTGTTAAACATCACTTTCGGGACCTTGGGGTGGGAGTGGTGCAGTTTCCCATTCTTGAAAGCATCAATACAACTGACTCAGGGAGGGCATTCCACTAGACTATAGCCAGTGAAAAAAAGGAGTATTTGTAAAAGTTCCTTTGAGTTTGGACCTGGCAGAAGGTCAGTGAGTGGCAATATTTGGATGGTCAGGTTTTTGGATGAATGTGATCTGGCATGGGTATTGCCACAAGCCCATAAATAATCCGATAGAAGAGATGCAGGTGAGCATCTGACCTTCTTTGTTTGAAGAGCCTCCAGCCTAGGTTTTCTAACATTGCTGTGACACTGGATCTAGTGTCATAGTCACTGGTGGTCCATTGTGCAGCTTGGGGCTGTATTTTCTCTATCTGAGCTATTTTATCCTTGGTGTTTGGGTCCCATATGGGAGAGGCATACTCTAGTTGGGGACATACTAGCATCTAGGCAGTCTCTCTCACTTTTGGGAGTTTTGTCTTTATGTTCCATTTGAGGAAGCCCAGTGTGCGGTTTGCATTTTCAATAGTTCTGTCTAATTGTGGACATTCCAGGATAGGCCAGAAGAGATATGAACCCCCCCAAGTACATTGTATCAAGCGCTGGTCACAGCTTCCATGACCTATCTAATAAGTATTAATAGGTCTCCTGGAGGTTATCACCCTCACCACCTGGCAGTTTAACTCCATGTCCCATGTAGACTTCCACATAGACAGGCTGTCAAGATCATTTTGAAGAACTTTGCCATCATCCAGGCTCTCAGGTAAACGGCAGTGTCATCAGCAAATTGTCGGACGTTGGAAAAAACGAGGTCTGACAGGTCGTTTATGTAGATGAGAAACAGAATCGGTCCCAGAACAGAGCCTCGAGGCACCCCTGGTGTAACTGGGACAAAATCGACTCCTCACCATCCAGAACTACTGACTGCACCCGTTAGGTCCGGCAACATTTTTTCATAGAGATTGATCATGAAATATGGTCATTCTTCCTTCTGCTGATTCAAGAAGGGCAGTTGTCATTTTCTGGTGAAAGAGTTACCCAAATACTGGTTAACTGCTTAGAGGACTAAGTCTGCCCAGGAAAAGTGTGATTAGGTGAAAAGACTGGCTTGACATGACCCTAATGGGTTGATTGGGTTGTAAAATTTCAATTCAAATGGTCAAAGATTGAAGGAGGGAGTGGGTATCAGGTAACTTTTTATGCCCCTGCTATTCGAAGTGAGAGAGATTGCCTAGATGCTAGAATGGTCATTTAAGTTTTTCAGACCGGGGTATCCATGTCCTTTGGACACATTTCTAGTTTTTTTATTTCTCTTTGAAAACATATATTGTGGGTACTTATTTGAAGTTCCTTAATAGGTGAGTCAGTTCTAATTGTTAACTCAGTTTATGTTTTCGTGGAGAATTAAGAAAAAATAATCATGTTTGAAATAAAAAAAAAAACAAAAACGAAACAAACTACATGTATATCTGGAGCTATGTATTTAAGTTCTCAGTTGTTATATCATTACTTTTTTTACAGGCTGATCTAGCAATGGCTACAGGATTGACAGGTAGCCCGGGGCCACTGGGCCGCCCACCATTGTCTCCTGCTGCCCAGCAGCTACCAAAGCTTGCCCAGGAAACAGAACTACAGAAGATGTTGGCTGATGAAAGAATGCGAAGTCAGCTTCATAAGACAAACTATGAACAGCTGAAAGAAGAACACAAAAGGTAACTTGTTGGCTACGGTCTATGTCCTAAAATTTGATACACCAAGTGTCTGACAAAATGGAATATACAAACAGTGCAGACCCAGATCAGACTGCTCTCGAAGGACCATACTGATCAGAGTCTACACTGTTTGCCATTTCACTAATTATTTTAAGAAAAACTGCATAAAAAGCAAAATTTAGGCTAAAAAAGTACCAGTGTTAGAATTTATAGGGCATTTACTTTAGTTGCATATTATATAATTTATTTGATTGTTGCTCAAGAAACTGCTCTTTTTCCAATGGAAACTTAAGACAAAATCTTGATATTTCTCTTATAATATCTTAACAAAACTGTGTTTTGTGTCAGTGTGGGTACTCATTAGAAGTATCTCACAAAAGTATTTGAAAATTTCTAATGAGTATTACGATGTGTATTGATGGAGATTAGGAAAACATAATTATGTAGTCAAACCTCAATAACTCGAACATCTTTGGGACCTTGTAAATTTATTTGTTCTAGACATGGGTAGTTTGAGCCACTGAGAGTGAATCAATGGGTCAGATCAGGAGACATGAGGGTTTAATTTAGGGATCTATTTTCAATCTTCTGTATAATAATGGTATGTTTAGTGTACTCATGAGAATCACCTCAGTAAGGCAATTCTAATGACTAAACACAACAATTTCATGATAAAATTAAAACAAAAAAATCCCTAAAATATCCATAAATATTTGCTTCCTTAGGCTATCAAGAGAATGTCCTAGGGACTCAGAAACGAGTTTCAGTTAGCCATGGTAAACATGCCATTGTTGTTCGAGGCATTGAGGTCTTACTGTATCTAGATATTCCACATGCCTGGACCAATGTACATACAGGGGTTTCACGGGAAAACAGTTTAACCCCTGACAGGCAAATGTTTTGTTTTCATGGGTTAATTTGTGAATATTTAAGACAGTTGTTTATTTTTTTGCCTAAAACTGTCCAAATGGAACTCCCAATCCTGAAATCCTGGATCCAGCCCTGACATGATATACAGTCGACTCCCGTTATCTCAAATTCCAAGGGACTCACTGAAACACTTCGAGATAACCGTATTTCGACATATCAGAGTTGAGAGAGTGAGGAAAACAATAAATTCAACAACCACATTTAACAAATGAATATGTAATTTGACTCCTGATGTTAGAAATATATATATAAAATAATGTGGAAAAGAGGAGAAATTGCTCCTGAGGAGCAATTTCTCCTCTTTTCCACTTTATTTTGTTACCTGTTGTCATAGTTTCATGTTAAAACAGGGACCAGATTTTCACTTCTAGATGAGCGGTAATTCGAAATAAGCGAGTTCGAGATAACGAGGTTCGACTGTATTATAAACACAGCTGCAGATGAGAGGGAGTATCCTAGAAGTATTTTTCTTATTTCTCCACAAAAACATATGTTTTAGGTACTCATTAGAAGTGCCTCACTGAGGCACTTCTAATGAGTACCTGCAACATATATTTTCATGAAAAAATAAGAAAACATATTTCAATATTTTGCTTTTGAAAAATGTGCCCAGTCTGGAGGTATGGTTAACCCATTGTAGACTGAATGAACTCCCCCACACTATATGTTGGAAGATTCTTATTTCTATTGTAGGTATGTCGGGCTATGTGATTTACCTATCCCTAGAGAAAAATGGTTGAACTATTTGCAAACAGTGGAGACCCTGATCAGATGCCATGTTCTGCGGCGTCTGATCTGGGTCTGCACTGTTAGCCAGTCACCCTTTTAGGGGTCTTCTGACTACAATGGGTTAATGTTGTAATCTGTGAACAGCCTTTTGCATGCATATTTTCGTCTGACAAAAGCTAGCACTTCTTCTGCGTGGTCAATTGTGATACTGAGAACAGAGACGGCAACATCATAATATGGTCAACAATTGAAATAAGAGTCATAGGTCAAAGTAAGGTTTTTTTTTTGCAGCTGTGTTAGTATGGGTGACTTAAGAATACAAGTTTCCATTAGTACATGTACTTACGTCCACCCTAGCATTCACCCTTTGTCACACATGCAAGGGTGACTAAGGCTTGCAAGTTTCAGTTTGTCTTTGTACTTACGTTCACCCTAGTAACCTTCCTTATGAAAACAAAAGTCTACAAACTGTAAAATGTTACAGTTAACTATTTACATGCTGCGTAATTTTGCATGCTATTTTTGTTGTCTGTGTTTTTTTTTTTTTTTTTTTTTAAATTAACTTTTCAAAAAAAATCTTTCAGGAATACCATCAGAGTGTCAAACAGTTTGGATCCAGAACAAAATATCGGGCCTAATCTGGGTCTATACTGTTTGTTACCAGCAGACGACAAAAGTTACCACATGCAGGGAAAGATTTAATTTCACTTCACTGATTAGTGAGTGATCACTGAGCTAAACAAGAATTATAACTCACTCTTGTGCTCATTTTCACATTTAAGTGCCGGTATGTAGGTGCAACATAAACATAGACATCAACAAAACTCTTTCAATTTTTATTTCAACTGAAATTTATTGATGCATGTACTTTTTATCGCACCTGCTTGTAGCAGGGTGCGATATAGGCGTCCGATTTTCCGTCCGTCAGTCCTTCCGTCCGTTCGTCCGTCCGTCTGTCAACATTTATGTCGACGTTCGACATTTATGTCAAAGTTAGTATTCTAATCAACTACAAGACTAAACAACCATCAAACCTTGCATGAAACATCTCCCTGACCTACTGACTTTGCAACATAGGCGTCCACTTTTCCGTATGTCTGTCCATTCGTCCGTCCGTCTGTCAACATTTATGTCGACGTTCGACATTTATGTCAAAGTTAGTATTCTAATCAACTACAAGACTAAACAACCATCAAACCTTGCATGAAACATCTCCCTGACCTACTGACTTTGCAACATAGGCGTCCACTTTTCCGTATGTCTGTCCATTCGTCCGTCCGTCTGTCAACATTTATGTCGAAGTTCGACATTTACCTATGTCAAAGTTAGTATTTTAATCAACTACAAGACTAAACAACCATCAAACCTTGCATGAAACATCTCTCTGACCTCCTGACTTTGCGACATAGGTGCCCACTTTTCCATTCGTCTGTCTGTTCGTCCGTCCGTCTGTCTGTCCGTCTGTTAACAGTTCTGTTATGTCGAAGTTCGACATTTATGTCAAAGTTAGTATTCTAATCAACTACAAAACTAAACAACCATCAAACCTTGTATGAAACATCTCCCTGACCTCCCGAATTTGCGACGTAGGTGCCCGCTTTTCCATTCGTCTGTCTGTTCATCTGTCCGTCTGTCTGTTAACAGTTCTGTTATGTCGAAGTTGGACATTTACGTCGAAGTTAGTATTCTAATCAACTACAATTCTACAACAACCATCATACCTTGCATGACATATCTCCCTGACCTCCTGACTTGGCAGGTATGTTGACCCAGTGACCTTGACCTATATTTTGCGCTCCATTGACTTTGACACAATTTACGTTGACGTTCCAGATCTTCTCAACTATAAGGCATACAACTACCAAACCTTGCATAGTGCTTCTCCTAGATGTACTGACTTGGCAGGTACCTTGACCCGGTGACCTTGACCTATATTTTGGGCTCCAGTGACTTTGACATATTTTGCGTTGACATTCTATATCTCCTGGACTATAAGGCCTACAACCATCAAACCTTGCAAAGAGCTTCTTCTCAATGTACTGACTTGGCAGATACCTTGACCTGGTGACCTTGACCTATATTTTGGCTGCAGTGACTTTGACATAATTTACGTCAATGTTCCAGATCTCCTCAAGTGTAAGACCTCTAGCCACCAAACCTTGCATAGTGCTTCTCCTAGATGTACTGACTCGGCAGGTATCTTGACCCGGTGACCTTGACCTATATTTTGCACTCTAGTGCCTTTTACACATTTTACGTCAACGTTCAATATCTCCTCAACTATAAGGCCTACAACCATCAAACCTTGCATAATGCTTCTCCTCAATGTACGGACTCCGCAGGTACCTTCACTGGGTGACCTTGACCTATATTTCGCGCTCCATTGACTTTTACACCTTTTACGCCACCCTTCCATATGTCCTCAACTGTAAGGCCTTCAACCACCAAACCTTATATAGACTTCGTCTCGATGTACTGACTTGGCAGGTACCTTGACCTGGTGACCTTGACCTATATTGTGCACTCCAGTGACTTTGACACATTTTATGTTGATGTTCGGTATCTCCTCAAATATAAGACCTACAACCACTAAACCTTGCATAGTGCTTCACCTCATTCCACTGGCTTGGCAGGTACCTTGACCAGGTGACCTTGACCTATATTTGACACATTTTACGTTGATGTTTGATAACTCCTCAACTATAAGGCCTACAACCACCATACCTTGCATTGTGCTTCTCCTTGATGTACTGAATTAGCAGGTACCTTGACCCATGACCTTGACCTATATTTCATGCTTCAGTGACTTTTACAAATTTTACGTCAATGTTCCATTATCATTGGGCTGTATCATGTATGATACGAAAAGTCAGTGCTGAAGATATAGCCATTAGAGGGAATGGGACTGGCCCGGAATATATGTGCCCCACTAGGCACTTTGTCTACATTTTTTTCAACCCAGTTTTCCAAGTAAGCACTGCTAAGAATGAAATAAACTTATTTAATAACCACATTCTGATTGTGGCTCCTGTGACTTTTGCCCCAGCAGGTGCGATGACGCCTTCTGCGGAATTCTTGTCTTATTTCTCCATGAAAACATATGTTGTGGTTACTCATTAGAAATGCCTGAGCCAGTCTGACATGGACAGGACTAATGATTAATTTTTGTTATACCAACATCATAGCTTCTGATAAGATGGTGTATCAGGTACTATTTTTCTTATTTCTCCATGAAAATACATGTTGTGGGTACTCATTAGAAGTGCATAGCAACAGATAAGGCATTTTTTTTTCATCTGAAAAATGCTGATATCTTTCTTATTTCTCCACCAAAACATACGTTGTGGTACTCATTAGAAGTGCCTCAGCGAGGCACTTCTAAGGAGTACCCACAACATTTGTTGTAAATATTTAAACATAATAAAAATATTATGTGGATACCCCCTCTTATCTGTAGCTATGGAAGTGCCTCACTGATGCAACAGTGCTCCAGCTAGGATTTTAGGGCAGAGGAGTGCTGAGTAGGGCACTTTCTGCGTGGTCCTACAAGAATGAGGGCACCATATGTCATGTGATACTCTAAGTATCATGAGGTTACAAAATATAATCCCATTCCACAATAAAATCCTTAGACTAGAATACACATAAAACTAACCTTTACATATTGATAACTTTTTAAATTTTTGTCCGATTTTCATGAAATTTTCAGCAAAATGTAGGGTTTTATGGCTGGAGTTGAAATAAGGCAGAGGGCAGCTTCAGAAGGGCAGAGGGGCGGCAGGAGAGGGCTAGATGGGTGGCCCGCCCCTCTATATAGGGCTAGCTGGAGCTAATGAGTACCCAACATGTTTTAATTGAGAAAAATATTCAACAGAATATCCTAGTACCTGGCGCTCTGAAATCATATTTGTGCGTACACACTGAAATTGCTTTACTGTGACAGTTCCAGTGATTGTCATGAGTAGTAGCAGGTACAGTTTTGGTATAGAAATGGCAAACATTATTTTCTGAAGCCTTCCCTTATCCAGATGACTTGTTAAGGAGGAGTATTTGGTGATATTTCTAGGATAATTTTCTCCAGTTCTCCATAAAAATCATGTTGGTACTCATTAGAAGCAGCTTGTTGAGCAGGGATATTGCTAGCCCAAAATTACTATGGGCCCTTGAAATGGGCCGAGGGCCCATGTCCCATTCAAATACATGTAAAATTTAGAATTTTGATGGGCCTTTTCAAATTTTGATGGACCCTCTGGAAATTTTGGTGGGCCCAAGAATCCTTAATAGATCACATAGTTCTTGATAAGGCACTTTTTTCAACCAAACAGTATCTATTTTTCTTATTTCTCAATGGAAACATATGTTGTGGGTACTCACTAGAAGCGCCTCAGAGAGGCACTTCTAATGAATACCCACAACATATGTTTCCATTGAGAAATAAGAAAACTTTTTACCTGATACCCACTTTTATCTAGACCTATGGATCAAAATAAACATTGAATTTGAATAGCTTATATAGGGGGTCTAGCCAAATATAAATTCAATTTAAGTCTAACATTAATGGTTTTCACACAAAATGGATCAGACCCATCCCAGAAGTATCCCTGGCTGAGGCACCTGTAATGAGTACCCACAACAATTCTTTTTTGGAGAAGTAAGAAAAAAATTGTCCAGAATCATCATCAGATACTTGGCCTTAACCAGTTATCCTAAATTATCAGTTTGTTTGGAATTTTGATTCTTTGTCAGATATTTTCTAATGACAGTGTTAAAGATACGAAAGACAAGAACACACTATCAGGCTCCAGATAAGGTGATTACAGGTGATAATTCAGGATAAGTTTTGCATCAGAACATATCTTGTGGGTACTCATTGGAACTGTCTTGCTGTGTTTTGCTCCACCCACCCCACCCCTTCCCCCCCAACAAAACAACAAATATTGAAATCATCTTCCTAAAAAAATCCCCAAACACAGAGCTAGGCACTACAGATCTTAAGATGCTTTTCTTTTGAAATAACAATCTTTAATATAGCTCTAGATAAGGGAGGGTAGCCGGTAAATATTTTTCTTATTTCTCCATGAAAACATATGTTGTGGGTACTCATTAAAAGCGCCTCGGGTGGGTACTCATTAGAAGCGCCTCATCGAGGCGCTTCTAATGAGTACCCACAACATATGTTTTCGTGGAGAAATAAGAAAAATATCAATACTTTTGGATTGAAAAAAAAAACCCTTAACTAACGCTATGTTTTATTATATATTTTTTTTGTTGTTTTTGTCCAGGGAAATGCACATGGTGATGCTCACTAGGTTGAAATCTCTAGTAAGTTTTACCACTCTCTGCCCAGAGAGTGGTAAAGCTTTCTGGAGATTTAGGAAAATTATTTGTCTAGGTTAAACTCTGCTGATTTAGAACTACCATAATAACCCTAAGTTTTGGAACAGACAGGCCTATGCAAACGGGGTAGACCCAGTTCAGATGTCACAGAACCTGATCAGGATCTACATTGTTTGTCACTCGTCCAGCAATATTTCAAACACATCAACAGGAACAGACTTTTTACAAATTACAGGACAAGTATGGTAAGCAGTTCAGGTGTCCCAATATTTTAGAGTACATATATGCATAGCTACAGATAAGATGGGGTATCCACATATTTTTCTTATTTCTCCACGAAAACATATATTGTGGGTACTCATTAGAAGCGCCTCGGCAAGGCGCTTCTAATGAATACCCACAACATATATTTTCGTGGAGAAATAAGAAAGATATCAGCATTTTTTCGGGTGAAAAAAGCGCCTTATCTGTTGCTATGTATATGGTATGATTTATTGCATCTTATAACTAGATATTTTAGGATGGAGATGTCTAGACTTTGCATTAAAAAAAATAAAATAAATTGTTTCTCTTTATTCTCAGTTTTCAAGGCAGAAATTTCTCATAAAATACATATACGTGTATATATGTGCAAGAAAAGGGCTCTTTTAAGATAGGCAGATACATGTTGTTGAAATGTGTGTATTTCTACATGTATGTCAGCCTACTCTAAATCCTAACTGTTCAGACACATTGATTCCATACCATACTTATCCTTAACCCATTTATGCCGAGTGGACTCTTCTACCTTAACACTTTGGACAAGTTCATTTCCTATGTAAAGGGTGCCTGGTTATTGTCATATTCTGTAGAAATTTCTGAACTTAATTCAAACAGTGTGGATCCTGATCAGATGCCACATTCTGTGGTGTCTGATCTGGGTCAGCACTGTTTGCCAATGTTCCTTTTATGGTACCCTAGGCTTACAGGGGTTAACACTTTGCATGCTGAGGAAAAATTTCAGCAGACAACATTTTGAAATGTTTATCTTATTTTTCTTAGAAAATAGGATTAGACATTTCATGGAAATTGTCTCCTTAGGGGAAAATTTGCATGAAGTCTCAGATTCTACTTTCGAGGAAAAATAAGAAAAATACCACCAGATTTTTATCTGCTGAATTTTCCTATAGCATGGGTAAGGTAAAAAAATTTAGGTTTTGTCTTTATTCTCAATTTTCAAGGTAGAATCTCTCATAAAATATGTGCAAGACACCATGTGAAAAAAGGGTTCTTTGTGATATGCAGATACATGTAGCTCTGCCCTGATCAACCTATGCAATTTGCAGTGTAATATATTTACCTTGACCCTTGTCCTGCTGGACCCGGATATATCCTGCCTTTGCAAACAGTGCAGATCTAGATCAGTTGGCTTCTGAAGAAGCCAACTGATCTGGATCTGCACTGTTTGCCATTAAGTATGTGAATTTATATCAGCAATCTGGATCAAGTAATCTGATTGGCTGAAAATTAGAAGTGGGTGTGGCATCTTAATTTATTCAGCAGGACAAGTGTTAACTGTTTGAATATTTTAAATCCTTACCATATTTGTCCTAATTTTCAAATAAGTCCATTTCACTACCTGGCAGTGGGTCTAAAAATCTTTGAATGAGTAACAAAAAGTGTCAGATGCCGTGTTTTGTGTTACCTGATCAGAGTCTACTGTTTGCTCAGGTCTGCCTGTCAGAAAGTACTTTGGCTTTTAGAGTAGACCCTTTTCAGAAGGGGCAAAAATAATATCGACAGAGTTGTCTGAAAGTTCATGTACATGTACATATATATTAATTTACCTTAAGCTTTGAGATCTTTGCTTTGTTTCCAAGACTGTTTTTATTTTGGAGGTGACAACAGTGATTTTCTTGTTTTCTTATCTCCATATAATGATATAGTGAAGGATATTTATAGCCCTGCTTTGAAAAAGGTGACTTCTAGATAGTGATTCTGTCCTGTCATTCCTTAACCACTTCAGATAAAAAAAATTCGTCAAAACTTTTCTCAGTAAGTATGGACACGAGAGTTGAAGCTTGGTACACACTTGCACATTGGGCGGATATGTCTTGTATACTGAAATCTTGATGCCGCTGCTTATACCCTCCCCCCACCCATCAACACACACACACACACACACACACACACACACACACACACAAAGTATGGGGTAGATTTCAGGTTGTCTGTGCTTCTGTCATTCTGACTTCATTTCCACTCAATGAGAACTAATTATATTGCATTCATCTCCAGATATCTTCTGTACAAATACAGTCATAGCGCCATAATATGTTGCTCTTCTGTTTAGATCTTGCCAGGACACTTAGACAAAATACTGTATTTGGCCTAAATATTCAGACAAAATTCCTTAGCATTCTTATCCGTAAATATTAACCAGTCCATTTTTTTAAATACCTGTTGATGTTCCTAAAACTGCTGGATGAGTGAGAGGCAAACTGTTCACCCAGATCAGATGCCAGATTCTGCAGTGTCCAATCTGGTCTATACTGTTTGCTCAGGCCTGTCTGTCCAAATACTTGAGGTAAATAGGGTAGATATTACACCAGTATTTGTTTGTGTTGAGGTTTTACGACCCAGTCAACCCAACGGGGTCATGTCGAGCGCGGTCAGTTTACCTAACCACACGTTTACTGGGCAGGCCTAGTCCTCTAAGCGGTTAACCAGTATTGTGCACATTCTTTCGCCAGAAACTGACAACTGCCCTTCTTGAATCAGCGGAAGGGAGAGAATGACTGTAGAAAATATTTCATGATCAATCTCCACGAAAGAATGTTGCCGACCTCGGCGGGGGTTGAACCCGCGACCTCCTGGTCTCCAGTCGGACGGCGCATCCAACTGAGCCACCGAGGCCTTATTACACCAGTATTACACAATCAGAATCCTTATTACACCAGTATTACACAATCAGAATCCTTATTACACCAGTATTACACAATCAGAATCTGAATACATTAAACATGGTAAATGTCCTAAAAATTTGAACACTTTATTCCATATTACAAAAAATGTATTTTGGCCTGTAATTTGCTTTTTATACAGCTGTTTCATAAAATACTTAATGGAAAGACAAACTTTGTAGACCCTGATCACACTGCTTATTTTTCTACCCGGCCTCATAGTGGCAGGGTATTACATTGTGGAGATCTGGATGTTGTGGAGATCTGGTTTTGGATTGCAAATGGGCAAATTCTATCAGATTTTGATGAGTTATAAATCTGTCCGAAAAATGCCCAGATTTTCTTTTCTGGACAATAACTCGAGTAATTTTCAAGAGATTTTAACCAAACTTGGTACATACATTGATATTAAGGAGATCTGGTTTGGGATTACTAATGGGCAAATTTTGTCAGTTTTTGACAGTTATCTGCCCACTCCATGATAATGGCGGGTATTATCGGTTTACCTTTTTATAGTTTGAATAAAACAGTTTAGGGGTCCACCTTTAAAGCTTTCTATGTCTGAATATAACGAGCTGGGCCCAGTTGTTCAAAGCTAACGATGTCGTTAGTTAACGATTCGTTAAAATTTACATTGAGTGATACGCAAATATGCTGAAATTTTTTGCTGAAAAAATGTGAGTAGCTTTTGCAGTGCAAAAGCTACTCACATTTTTTCAGCAAAAAATATCAGAATATTGTATATTGAATCTGCTTAAACAGTTAATAAAATGACTCTTAACGAGCTCGTTAAGCTAACAACGCTTTGAACAACTGGGCCCTGTCTTATAAAGAGGTTCCAGGATACTGTATTATGTGGTTTAATGTAGGTTACAAGACGAGTATAATAAGCTTGAAGAAGAGATAAAAAAAACAATAGAGGAGAGTAAGATAGTACAAGAGAAATACAAGACTATGTATGAAGACAGTCGGAGAGAGGTTGCTGAAAGACATGCACAGGTGGAAGAGCTCAGGAATAAGGTAATAAATTATAATGTGAATACAGTAGTGGCAATTAAAAATGCTGTTCCATTTGTTGCCCCAAAATGGGCAGTAATTAAAGGCGACTGCAGTGCTAGCATCAGAACAGGAAAACAGGACATGCAAACAAAAGAGACAGTAAGGTGGGGGGGCAGCTGTACAGTGGGTGACCGTAATGCCAGAACACAAATTGGACTTCATAAGCAGTGAGGAGCGAGAAGAACAAGCAAAAGAAGAACAGTTAAATCTACATAAATCTAAATTCAAATTTAAGTGCCTAGGTTCAAATCTACATGCCTGGGTTCAAATCTTCACCCCAGAACCAAATCTACATGCCTAGGTTCAAATCTTCATCCTAAGTTCAAATCTACATGCCTAGGTTCAAATCTACATGCCTTGGTTCAAATCTACGTGGCTACTAAAGTTCAAATCTACATCCCTAGGTTCAAATCTACATGCTTAGGTTCAAATCTACATACGTAGGTTCAAATCTTCATCCTAGGCTCAATTCTACATGACTAGTTCAAATCTGTATGCCATAGAACTATACCATATTCATCCTAAATATTCAGGCAGGCATAAGTGAATAAAGAGTGTAGACTGTAGGCAATTCTGGGAAAACAATCATATGATGTACTGCTGACTCACAAACTAATTTGCTAAACTTGACCATGGTGACGAGGGTAATGTATCAGATTTCAGAGCTAGGGTAAAAGAGAATACCATTTGGGTAGCTGTCCTTAACCCAGGTCCTGCTGAACCAGGCTATGCCCTGCCTTTGCAAGCAGTGTAGATCCAGATCAGTTAGGTTCTCAAGAAGTGGACTGATCTGGATCTACATTGTTTGTATGTGAATTTGTATCAACAACCTGTATCTAGTAATCTGATTGGCGAAAAATTAGAAGTGGCCTTAGCATCAGAATTTACTCAGCATAGTAAGAGTTAATATTAATGTAATGGTTCTATTCAAAGCCAGCAGAGTAATTGTGCAGTATCAAGTAGGCATACCAATATCGAATGATATTTGCATGCTTGCATGCTCCTCTAATTTCATGTCTTATTTTAAATCATAGCTCTTGATAAGATGCTTTTTTCAGTCCAAAATGATTGATATTTTTCTTATTTCTCCACAAAAACATATGTTATAGGTACTCATTAGCTAATAAATTCCTACAACATATATGTTTTCGTGAAGAAATAAGGAAAAATATTTTCCTGATACCCACTCATGTCTAGACCTACCTGTATATTTAATCATTCAATAGGGATAACTGAATAATAAATTGTCTTGTTATATGCAGTGTAAAAGAATGTTTTTGAACATGAATGTGGCATACTACACAGTATTTTATGTATACTTTAGAACACATCATTTTAATTTACTTTGTAACAAATATATTAAATTTTTCAAGAAATTTAAAATTTAAAGTAATTTAAAAAGTTGGATGTATGTAGAAGTAGACTTTTCTGGCCTTTTGGATTAATAGTACATAATGTATGATACATTATAAAAAGATTTCTGAAAGGATGCAGAATTGGACTGCAAAAGTTCCCAATGGTTTTGAATGGCCTCAAAATTACATCCCCATTCATTAGTTCTTGGGGACAATGAACTTGGCAACCTTTTTATAATTCTTAGCCAACCTACCACTCTGTCTGTATATACATTGTAGAACATACCATTCCATTTTAAGACACTGTTATTTATCAGTAAAATTTTATCACTTTACAGATAGTGACCCCACAAAAACTTGATGTCCTCAAGATGCAGCTGAATGAAGAGATAGAGAAGTCATACAGAGAGAAGTTTCAGAAACAGGAAATGGAGATGGAGGAGTTTCGGACCACTTGTAATAAACTGAAACACGAGCTGTTCTTTCTCAAGTCTGAGTACGAACATGAACAGACCGAGAGTCGACAGATTTTGGGAGAGATGAAGTTACAGCATGATGCTGAGGTCGGTATTGGCTTCTAATGCAGTAGATTAAAGTGGGCCCAGTTGTTCAAAACTAGCGATGTCGTTAGCGTATCGTTAAAACTTTGATCATTAAATATGGCATAAACGCTAATATTTTTGTTAAAAAATGTGAGTAGCTACTCACATTTTTTCAACAAAAATACCTGTGAATTAGATATTGTACTTACCAGAACAGTTAACATTTTGACCACTAACAAGCTCATTAAGCTAAGGATGCTTTGAACAACTGGGCCCAGATTTTTTTTTTTTTTTTTTTTTTTTTTTTGTACTGAAGACCATATTTTGTCAGTGGACTTGTTATTTGATGATAATTCTGGGATACTTTCTCATATTTCTCCATAAAAGCATATGTTGTAGGTACTTATTTGAACCACTTTGGCAAGTGGTCTCTAGTGAGTACCCACAACATATGTAATTTTGGACAACTGGAGAAAATTATCATAGAATTGCCACCAAACACTCCTCCTTAACACAACAACTTAATATGTCTAGTATTTTATATAAATTTGTTGTTTACAAGTACAGTGCAGAGGACTTGCTAGGGAGAAGTATTTGGTGATAATATAGGGATCAAACATGGTTTTTCATGCATTAACATTCGCCAGGTCCCGTAGGAGGTGTTGAAAACTGAGGTTGGAGGCCGCGGTTTTCAACACCTCCCAAGGGACCTGGTGAATGTTAATGCATTGAAAAACCATGTTCAATCACTGTTATTGCATGTAAAATGAAAACATTTGCTACATTTTGTGTTATTTCTTGCACTGTTTTGTTTCGCCTTTTCACTGATGTCTCACAAATGTAATTTCCACATGCTCGTTCTAGGGCCAGGCAGTACACATCTGGAAACGGCAGCAAATCTGTGGCCCCGGTATGATCATATTGAAAGTTGCGTAGCCGTGCATTAATAGCGCATGAATTGCCTTGTTAATACACGGCTTTTTGCCGGTTAATACACAGCTGTTAATAAGGTGCGACACTGCTTTTTATGCAATAATTCTAGGATAATTTTTTTTTTATTTCTCCATAAAAACATATGTGATCACATGAAAATGAAATCTCAAATTTCTAACAGCCATATACATTTGTATATTGTGACAGAGGCCTGTGCAAACAGTGTAGACCCAGAATAGGCAACATAGAATGTTTTTAGCAGTTTTCAGCACATCGGCTGGTAGTCAAATGGATTTGCCCAAAGTTTTAAAAGAAGTATTTTATAGAGATAAAGTATCCAGATACTTAGGGTACATACGGTATACCAGGTACATACGGTATACCAGGGTACATACGGTATATCAGGGTACATACGGTATACCAGGGTACATACGGTATACCAGGGTACATACAGTATACCAGGGTACATACGGTATACCAGGGTACATACGGTATACCAGGGTACATACGGTATACCAGGGTACGTACGGTATACCAGGGTACATACGGTATACCAAGCGGGTATGGATATTTGTTTGTTTGAGGTTTTACAGTCCAGTCAACCCATTAGGGTCATGTCAGTTTATGTAAACACACCTTTTCTTGGGTAGGTTTATTCTTTTAGTTGGCAAAAGAATGTGCTCAAATACTGGTTAATCGCTTTAAGCGATTAACCAGTACTTGAGCATATTCTTTCTCCAGAAACTGACAATGGCCATTCTTGAATCAGGGGAAAGAGAAAATATTTCATGATCAGTCTCCACAAAAGAATGTTGCCAGACTCGGCTGCATGGATGTACTAGCTGATCTGAATCTTCGTTGAGCATGTGTAATATTACATAGCTCTAGATAAGAGCATCAGGTAAATATATTTCTTATTTCACTGTGAAAATATATGTGGGTACTCATTAGAAGCACCTCGCTGAGGCGCTTCTAATGAGTACCCACAACATATATTTTCACTGTGAAATAAGAAAAAAATATCAGTACTTTTTGGAAAAAAAAAACCTGCCATATCTAGAGCTGTATCATAAGGTATATATTCCCATGCTGTAACTTGTATTTGATTTAACCAGGTTGCAAATTTGCGAAAGGAGCGTGAGACCACTATACAAAAGATACAGTCCGAGGGCACACAGGACTCACAGAGAGTGAGAGTCTTACAGCGAGAGAATGCTCAGTTACACTTGAAGATCAAGGGTTTAATGACAGAAATGGATGAAGTGCGAGCCCAGAGGGAGAAGATAGGGACAGAGTCGGAGAGCCTTGTACGAATACAAGGGAAACAAATTGCAGAGCACCAGTCCACCATTAAATCTTTGGAAGTAAGTTTCAAATATTCAAGCTGTTGTCTTCCTTGTTCTAATTCTATCAGCATATCTTAGATAATTTGTGTTCTTAAAATTTAAATCTTTTTTGTAGAAATAGCTGACACAAAAAAATATTTTTTACTGAAACTCATTCTTTGACAAATGAAATCACTTGTTTGAAAGGGAGAAAAGTTCTGCAGAGAGGCATTGCTTCTGTACTAATTGATTTTATTTTTTCAAAAATGGAGATATCTTTCAAAGAAAAGAACTTGTTCCCAAATTTTAATTTGTGGTATTCAGTAAACTTGGTATGTTTAAAAAATATATGTATCATATTTTGAGAAAGTTTTTATTCTCTGGTGGCATACCATAGGGTCATGCCCTCAACATGCGGCTCATGTGGAATGAATTAATGTTAAAGTTTTGCATTATTTTTTTTTTTTTTTTTTTTAAATGTTACAATATTATAGCTCATCAGCTGTATGTCAAAAGCCTTTCATGTTTGGAGCAATATTGTATTAGAAAGTCAGTTTTCATTCTATAAAGGTTCTTCTGATCCCACTTTTGTTTGTTGTTGTGTCAGATCAGTAATTGCAGTAGTTGCACAATAAAAATATATCTGTGGAGGAATGTATGCATGGATGCGTGAGTGTGTATGCTTATGTGTGCATGCATGCATATATGTATATTTGCATGTAATGAAATATATTAGATGAGCCAGCACATGACAAGACCTATAAAATGGCATGTGCGCCCAGTGAAGACTCAGATCAGCCTGGGCATCCGCCCAGTCTGATCAGAGTCTTTGCTGTTGGATTGAAGAAACCTAGGGTCCTTAGCTACCCACTGAGCGCACAGCAAAGACTGATCAGACTGGGCAGATGCCCAGGCTTATCTTAGTCTTCACTGGGCACACATGCCATTTTATAGGTTTTGTCATGCACCGACAAATATATTTCCTTTCTTCCTTACTACAGGCTGAAAGAGAATCGTTACGCCGCCAAGTTGAAACTTTATCACGAGATCTTTCAGGAACAGGAGATTCACAAAATAAGCTGACAATTAAGATACATGAACTTGAGAAAGAATGTATGACCTATAAGAATCGTCTTGATGAAGTCTCTCATAAGAGCAAGGTAGAACTTACAAATATGAAAATGGACATGTTAAAACAAAGAGGTGATTTAGAGAGAGACAGGGACAAGTTGGCTAATCTTGTTGAAGGTATGCTAAACTTAGAAATTTTAATTTAATACATAACATATCTTGTGCATATTGCATAGCTCCAGAGAAGAGAAGTAGCAGGAAAATACTTTCCTGTTTTCCATGAAAATGTAGTTGACTGTCGTTATCTCAAAATCCAAGGGACTCTATGAAACACTTTGAGATATCCCTACTTAGACATATCAGATTTGCAAAACTGAGGAAAACAATTAATCGAACAACCACCTTTAACATAATGAATATATAATTTGACGCCTAAGTTAGAGATATATTGAAAATACTGTGGACAAGAGGAGAAATTGCTCCTAAGGAGCAATTTCTCCTCTTTTTCCACAATATTTTGTTGCCTGTTGGTAGATCTCTGTGTTAAAACAGGGACCAGATTTTCACTTCGAGATAAGCGGTTATTCGAGATAAGCGAGGTCAAGATAAGGACAGTCGACTGTATGTTGTGTGTTGTTTTGGATGTTCCTTAGAATTACCTCATTGAAGCATTTCTAACAAATATCCAAAATATATGTTCTATGAGGAAATAAAAACAAAACAAGACCTTTCTTGCATATCAGTCTGCTCTGACATTAAGTATTCTGTACAACAGCAAATTCATTTTAATGGCAACGTCTTTGGGAACAAAGGCTGTCGTTGTAACATTGTCATTGTGACAAGGTCTCACTGTATCTGAAGACCTGTGTTGCTATTGTTGTAGATTTGTCTTAATTTCATAGTGATGTAGGTTTGTCAACTGATATACACTACAACCTCTTTATAACACGGTTTGTTATAACAAGGTTCAAAGATTGATCCCAAATATAGATTATATTGAAAAATGACCATAAATGGTCATTTTTCAATATAATCTTTACATTTTTGTTTGGATATAACATGGTTGTTTAACTAATACAGTTTATGCTATAGACCCCAACAATAGTGTTATAAAGAGGTGGTGTATCTGTATTATATAAATGTATTGCATTCATCTCAGTGATATCCTTACTTTAACATTCCATTTCTGGGTTTCTGAAGTGGGCTCTTCCCTCTTATAATTTGGATATGTCCACTATTACAAATAGTAGTGTTTGTCAAAAATCAAAAAAAGATTGGCAAACAGTGTAGATCCTGATGAGACATCTTATTGGGGTACCATGTTCTTTGGTTCCTAAAAAATAATTGGCCATGTTTGCTTTTACCATGTTCCCTGGTTCCTTAAAAATAATTGGCCATGTTCCTTTTTTCCCTAAAAGCGATTTGCAGAATTTCTATGTTCCCTAGCCTGGTTCCCAAAATTAGTTTTATTCTCTTGTTCCCTTAAAATATTTGCCAGTGTTCCCTTGTTCCCTGAAATAAATGGGCATGTTCCTTTGTTCACCAAAACCCCTTGAAAGGCCTCATAGGTATTTAGACAGTTGACTCACTTTATCTCAAATACTGATAACTCAAAAGTTCAGCTTAAGTCTGTCTAAAATAAAGGGTAATATTGATTTAGTTTGCGATATGTTCATTACATTTTAACTTCTATTTTATCTCAAACTACTGATATCAAAGCAAACATCTGATCCCTTTGAGGTAACAAGAGTGAATCAAGTGATTGTATCATTTACGATCTGCAGAGCTGAAAGGTTAAAAATAATTTAACCCATTGAAGACTGGAGGCCCCTAAACTGGTAACTCGCAAGCAATGCAGTCCCAGATCAGAAGCTGCAGAATGTGGTGTCTGATCAGGGTTTCCACTGTTTGCAAATAGTTCAACCATTTTTCTTTAGGAATATCTATATAATATAGTCTGACCGAAAATGGACTCTTCCAGTATATAGTGTGGGAGAGTTTATTCAGTCTTTAATGGGTTAATGACATTTTCATTTCAGATTTAAATGTGAAATTAGATATAACAAAACACACAGTACAACAACAAGACCAAAACCTGGTAGAGAAGGAGAGAGAGGCAGTGAGGCGTGTGCAAGCTGCCAGGGAAGAGGAGTTTGCTAAATTTGCAAAGGTGGAAAATGAGAAGTAAGTTCTTTATGCCAGTATAAGCATGATGGAAACAGTTCAGTCTTAACCCTTATCCTGCTGAACTGTATATACCCTGCCTTTGCAAACTGTAGATCCTGATCAGTTGGCATCTTCAGAAGCCAGCTGATCTGGATCTGCATTGTTTGCCATTCAGTATGTGTATATCAACAATCTGGATCAAGTGATCTGAAATATTTACTAAAAATTTTGTCCTGGGAGAGTTTGGGCAAGGCTAGGAACAAGTGATTTGGGGGCCCATGGGATCGGGTTATTAAATGAATAGTCAGTAGTGTCATAGCATATATAATTGAATGTTATGAAAAGTGGAACAAATTTTCAATGAAGTAGATTTTTTTTTGTTTTTCAAGTTTAAGGAAACTGTAAAAAAATAACAACCAAAAAACAGTGAACAAAACTCATTTTTCAGACTTGAACTGGAGACAAAGATTCAAGAAAATGAGAGAAGAAAAATAGATGAAGAAGCTTATCGACAGGCAGAGAGAGAGAAAATTGAAGAGCGGGTATCACAGGCCATGGATGCTAAGGACAGTGCTGAGAAGGAGCTCCTAGTCATCAAGTGAGCTACATGATGTAAAAAAAATCCTTTATAGCTCTAAATAAGAGAAGTTGTCAGATAAATATTTTTCTTATTTCTCATTAAAAGCATATGTAATGGGTTCTCATAAGAAGTGCCTCCACATGTGCCTCGAAATGACACTTCTGTTGAGAACCCACAATGTATGTTTTCATGCAGAAATAAAAAAAAAAATTTTTTTTTTGATGGAAAATAGTGTCTTATCTAGAGCTGTTATCATTAGTGCATATGCTAACAGACCAACATTCTTGGGGCCGAAATTTGGCCCCATTCCCTATGCCAAAAACCCTCCTTTTTTCCCCCCAATCAGCTCAAAAAGAAAACAAAAAAAAACACAGTCGGAAGCTGGAGAAAACAGATGGAAAATTGTCCCATTTTTTGATAGCCAATTTGAAAACTAATGACATTGCAAGTTTTGCAATGATAATTAATCAATAATAGTTTGTCTGTCATTACTGACAATGACCAATCTTAATCACATGCGAGAAATGCTACTGTTTGTGTGTTCTAAGATGGCTGATTAGATCAATTCTAGCTCTAAACTGTCTGTTGCAGATGGAACAACAGAGATCAGAGCAAGACAGTTCTGTTGGTGATGCCTTAGCTCTGGCTTTGCGCTGTGCACGTTTCTGCTCAGCTTTGCTGATTCTTTTTGCCTCATATTCACTGGCACCTCTTCTGATGAGGCCTTGCCACTTTGCTCAGTCCTGTGCAAATTATTCCCATGACTCTGTTGGTATGTTGAAATCCTTTAGGCAGGCTTTGAGGGTGTCTTTATTTTGCTTCTTCTGACCATCATGGGAGGTTTGCCCATTTCTAGTTCTCCATAGAGGATTTTCTTTGGCAAAAGTTCCTCAGGCATCCTGGTAACATGGCCTGTCCATTGTAACTGTGCTAGTTTCAGAAGAGTATGTACACTCTGCATCCCTGCCCTTTTCAGGACTTCTGTGTCTGGAATCCTGTCTTGCCACTTAATCTTGAAAAGTTTTCTAAGGCAGCTTGTATGGAAGTGGTTCAGTCTTTTGGCGTGTCGTTGGTAAACTGTCCACGTTTTGCATGCATTCAAAAGTGTTGGCAGCACCAAACTTTCAGCTTTGTGTCAAGTCTGATTCCACTTTCATCCCAGACACTACCACGTAGTCGGCCAAATGCTGCACTAGCTTTGGCAATCCTGGCATTGTCTTCATCATCAATGTGCATGACTCTTGTCAATGTGCTTCCAAGGTAGGTGAACTTGTCTACCACTTGCCTTTGACTGTAATGGTGGGCGCCTTGTAAGGCTTGCCAGGTGCTGATTGATAAACCACCTCGGTCATTTTGATGCTGAGTGTGAGGTCATAGCTGTCACAGGAGTCAGATACTTAATCTACACCGTTTTAGCTCACCTGAGCCAAAGGCTCAAGGTGAGATTTTGTGACCGATCTTCGTCCGTAGTCCCTCGTGCGTTGTCCGTCTGTCAGCAATTGACTTAAAAGACATCTCCTTCTAAATCAGTGAATGGATTTTGAAATAATTTTACAGGAATGTTACTTGGATGAACCTCTACCAAAATTGACTAAATGGTTCTGCTCCGCTAAAAAAATGGCCACCAGAGCTAAAAATAGAAAAACCTTAAGACGACATCTTCTCCTAGGCCACTGAATGGATTTCAAAATAATTTCACAGGAATATTCCCTAGATGACCCTCTACCAAAATTGCATAAATAGTTCCACTCCGCTAAACATGATGGCCACCAGAGCTAAAAATAGAAAAACCTTTAAACAACATCTCCTCCCAGGCCAATGGCCCGATTTCAAAATAATTTCACAGAAATGTTCCTCTCATGCCCCTTTACCAAGATTGCTAAAATGGTTGCCCTCTGCTAAACAAAATGGCTGCCAGAGCTAAAAATAGAAAAAAAACCATTAAACTACATCTCCTCCCAGGCCAATGGCCGATTTCAAAATAATTTCACAGAAAATGTTCCTCTCATGCTCCTTTACCAAAATTGCTAAAATGGTTCCGCTCCACTGAACAAAATGGCCACCAGAGCTAAAAATAGAAAAACCCTTTTAAACCACATCTAGGCCAAGGGCCTAATTTCAAAGTAATTTTCCTGAAATGTTCCTCTAATGCCCCTATACCAAAATTGCTAAAATGGTTTGGCTCTGGTGAACAAAGTGGTTGCCAGTGCTAAAAATAGAAAAAGGGTGTAGACTGTCATGCATCTGTCAACAATTTACTTAAGAGACATCTTCTTCTAAACCGGTTAATGGATTTTGAAATAATTTTTCAAGAATGTTCCTTGAGTGACCCTTTACCAAAATGTCTAAAATGGTTCTGCTCCACTAAACAAAATGGCCACCAGAACTAAAAATAGAAAAACCTTTAAACGACATCTCCCATGCCAGTGGCCCAATTTCAGAATAATTTCACAGAAATGTTCCTCTAATGCCACTTTACCAAAATTGCTGAAATGGTTCCACTCTGCTAAACAAAATGGCCGTCAGACCTAAAAACAGAAAAACCTTTAAACAACATCTCCTCTTAGGCCTATGACCGGATTTCAAAATAATTTCACAGAAATGTTCCTCTTATGACCCTTTACCAAAATTGCTAAAATGGTTCCGTTTGGCTGAACAAAATGGCCACCAAAGCTAAAAAAAAAGAAAAAGGGCGTAGACTCATGCATCTGTCAACAATCTACTTAGGAGACATCTCCCCCTAAACAGGTTAATGGATTTTGAAGTAATTTTACAGGAATGGACCCTCTACCAAAATTGCTAAAACGGTTCCGCTCGGCTGGACAAAAAAATGAAAGAAAAAAAAAAACATTTAAAGGACATCTCCTCCCAGGCTAATGGCCCAATTTCAAAATAATTTCATGGAAATGTTCCTTTAATGCCCCTTTACCAAAATTGCTAAAATGGTTCTGCTCTCCTGAACAAAATGGCCGCCAGAGCTAAAAGTAGAAAAACCTTTAAACAACATTTCTTAGGCCTATGACCGGATTTCAAAATAATTTCACAGAAATGTTCCTCTTATGTCCCCTGACCAAAGTTGCTAAAATGGTTTCCTTTGGCTCAACAAAATGGCCACCAGAGCTAAAAATAGAAAAAGGGCATAGACTGTCATGTGTCTGTCAACAATTTACTTAAAAGACATCTCCTGCTAAACCAGTAAATGGATTTTGAAATAATTTTACAGGACTGTTTCTTGAGTGACCCTCTACCAAAATTGCTAAAATGGTGCCGTTCCCCCAAACAAAATGGTATCCAGAGTAAAAAAAAAAAAAGAAAATCTTTAAACATCTCCTCCTAGGCCAAGGGCCCGATTTCAAAATAATTTCACAGAAATGTTCCTCTAATACCCCTTTACCAAAATTGCTAAAATGATTCTGCTCTGCTGAACAAAATGGCCACCAGAGCTAAAAATAGAAAAACCTTTAAACAACATCTCCTCCTAGGCCTATGGCCTGATTTCAAAATAATTTCACAGAAATGTTCCTCTGATTAAGTCATATTCTCCTTGAGTGCTGTGATACTCAGATGAGCGATATAGGGCCATCATGGCTCTCTTGTTTCGACTTAGTTTTTGTTGGTGTGTTGATATTGGTTCCCGATCAATAACTTTTGCAGGGATGCATTTATGTTATTGAAAGTTTGCAGAAGGATATTTCATTGTAAAATACAGGTCAAGTTCAGTATTAGTAATCATCCGCAAAATTTGGGCTGAGTTATGGCCCATTTTCGACTTAGTTTTTGTTGTTGTGTTGATATTGATTTCTACTCAATAACTTTTGCAGGGATGCATAGATTTTATTGAAAGTTTGCAGAAGGATATATTATTGTAAAATACAGGTCAAGTTCAATATTGGTAATCATTTGCAAAATTTTGGGCAAGTTATGGCCTATTTTCTACTTAGTCGCCTTTAGGGATAGGAGTGATTTTAAGGACCACTGTTTTTTTCCATTTGTATATCAAATGGTTGGCGCTTTAAGCAGGCAACACATCTGATTCTTGGAATTCTAGTTCACAATTAAACTTTGTTCTCATTTTATTTTCTGTTCAAACTTAATTTGCTTGGGCTGTATCAAAGGTAATGATCAATAAATGAGAAAAATACAAATGCATATCTACTAGGAAAAAAATCTCTTGCCAATAAATAATAATTATATTTATTTGCAATAATTGAACTGTGCCAAAGTAACTTTAATAGCCATGGTTAAGAATGCCTTACTTGGAGCAGGGGATTGCATTTAAGTGACAAATGTTTCTCATCTGGACAACATCACAAAGCATGTCATTGGTCCACATACATATGGCACGTATGGCTAGCTTGACCAGAAGGTGGGGTGGTGCGAAGGTGTCATGTATCTTATGTCACCGGGGCGTCCAGCTGATACTGGCTTACAGTTGGGCAAGGCCTGCTATCCTTGTAGTGGGTAAGGGTAGCGAGGTGATGTTTTTATTTCGTCTGTTTCTTCACTTTCATTCCTGTTCCTCTTTCTTCCATGTCCCTCTCTTTCATCTCTTCTGCTATCTCTTCTGTCGCTTTTTCTCCCATTCTCTGGGAGACGACACAAAATGACCCACAAGGGTTGACGTGTCGTTAAACCCCAACACAATCAATCAACCAGAAGGTTTTTCATTTTCAGAAGAAAGACCATGTAATCAGTAAACACTTCATTCAAGGAAACAGCTGTCAAAATTTAAATCTATTTAGCATAAGCAATGGGACACATGGGCTTGAACAAACAGTGAAGACACAGATCAGATGCCACATTCTGCAGCATCTGAACGGAGTCTACACTGTTTGCCACTCATCCAGCAGTTTTATAAATGTCAACAGCTTGTTCAAATTTTAGGACAAGTAGGATAAGGACTTAAGGTGTCCAAAAGGGTGCGCCGTCCGACTGAAGACCAGGAGGTTGCTGGTTGAACCCCCGCCGAGGTCGGCAACATTCTTTCATGGAGATTAATCATGAAATATTTTCTGCGGTCATACTCTCCCTTCCGCTGATTCAAGAAGGGCAGTTGTCAGTTTCTGGCAAAAGAATGTGCACAATACTGGTTAACTGCTTAGAGGACTAAGCCTGCCCAGTAAACATGTGGTTAGGTAAACTGACCGCGCTCGACATGACCCCATCGGGTTGACTGGGCCATAAAACCTCAACACAAAAACAAACAAACTAATATTAGTGGTCAATATGGTATATGATATTCTTCAACTTTCAGATCACAGCTTTCCCACCAACAATCCTTGCTAGACCAGCTAGAAAGAGAAAGAACGGAAAACTCAGAACTTAAAACTAAAATAACAAAACTAGAGACAGAGTTAAATAGTTTCCTAGGCAATGAACATGATATGACAGATGAAAATATAAGAATGAGAAATCAGGTGGAACTGTTGAGAGAGGAATTAAAACTTACAAAAGAACAATATCATAAAGCTCACGAGAATCATGACAGAATAGTTGCCCAGTCTAAGGCTGCACTGGTAGATGAGAAGACTCAGTTAGAGCTTAGAGTTCATGAATTAGAGAATAAATTAGGTGAAGCAACAAAAAAGTATGCCAAAGCTGTTGGTGTGTATAAAAAGGTAAGTTACTGCCAGGTTTAGCCTATGAATTTACTGTTTTAAATTTGTATAGTGTTGTATGAAACTTTAATATATATTGTATTATTTTTATTTCCCCCAAAATGCATACACCTTCTAGTCATTTTTCTGTCCATCCCACCTTTTCACACTCTTGGTCCCAGATCTTCAGCCCACAATGTCAGATCATCATAATACATGATATACTGTGGCTTCGTATTATTAGCCACTAGGTTCTAAAGATCTTTAAAATCACCCTACTTTTTACTGACCTGTGACCTCTCAAAGTTCAAACATTTGTTAACTCGTGTGCATGTTTCACTGGAAATGCATCTTCCCAATGTTAAAGTTTTTTTTTTATATGCATAGATTTCCAACAGCATTAAAGATAGAGGGTTCATATACTGAAAGGCAAAAGAAACGCAGGGTAAATTTTATTCCTAAATTTCATTCAAGTTTGAAAAAGTTTGTTAAATATTTTACTATGATTACAAAACGGTACATGTATGGAACAAAAGTTCCAAATTTCATTGGTTTGTAATCAACAAGTCTCGAGTTATTGAAGTTCATTGGTAGCTACCCCCCAAATCTTGAAATCAAAATCAAACTGAAAATCAATATCGGACAATACGGAAAGCCAAAATTTCGTGCAAAACAAGCATGTTTAAACCTTCAGCACAAGATTTCCTCACACCAATTGGTACACTTCAACGATACACAACGCTCTTCGATTCTTTTACCGATTTTTCTTTTCATTTTTACGCTACTTTGAACTTTTTTTCAATCATGGTACGATTGACTGATGTTCAGAGGGGTAGGGCAATTGCGTTGCTGGTGCAGGGTCAGAGGCAACAGCAAGCTGCCAATCATTTTGGGGTTAACGTCTCAACAATTGAACGTCTTGTTAGACGTTTAAGGGAGACAGGGCATTTAGCAGACCGACCACGGTCTGGGCGTCCACGCGTGACGTCGCGATGTCAAGACAGGACAATCCGTCTGGCACATTTGCGGAATCGTCATCTCACTGCTACCGAAACTGCCCTTAATACAGTAGGTACGCATAATCGACAAATTTCTCCGAAGACTGTTGGAAGTGGATTGCGTGAGATTGGTCTTCGAGCTCGTCGTCCATACGTTGGTCTGCCTCTGACCCAGGCACGTAGGTTGCGTCGTATGGCGTGGTTGACGGCGCATGCGCCAGGCTATTTCCGATGAGACAGTGGAGACGAGTTCTTTTTACGGACGAGTAGGTTCACTCTCTATCGCGCAGATGGTCGACGTCGTGTATACCGACGTCGCGGAGAACGCTTTGCCGACGCCTGTGTTGTCGAACGGGATCGGCTTAGGGCTGGCTCCGTTATGGTCTGGGGAGGCATTGCTCACAGGATAAAATCACAGTTGATTATTGTTGCTGGCAATATGACCGCAGTAAGGTATAGGGATGAGATCTTGCGTCCTGTTGCAGTCCCGCTTGTGCAACAGCGTAATCTGATTCTGCAGCAGGACAATGCCCGACCACATGTTGCCCGAGTTTGTCAGGATTTCCTGGCAAACAATAACATCGCACCACTAGCATGGCCACCGTCCAGTCCAGATTTGACCCCAATAGAGCACATGTGGGATGAGCAGGACAGAAGAGTTAGGAAGCGCCGAAATCCCCCCACAACTCTCGCACAACTAAGGAATGCGTTGATCGATGAATGGAATAACATCCCGATGCGAACTGTCAATGCTTTGGTTAACTCTATCCAAAGGAGAATTAGGGCAGCAACGGCAGCAAGAGGGGGACACACCCGATATTGATTTTCAGTTTGATTTTGATTTCAAGATTTGGGGGGTAGCTACCAATGAACTTCAATAACTCGAGACTTGTTGATCACAAACCAATGAAATTTGGAACTTTTGTTTCATACATGTACCGTTTTGTAATCATGGTAAGATATTTAACAAACTTTTTCAAACTTGAATGAAATTTAGGAATAAAATTTACCCTGCGTTTCTTTTTCTTTTCAGTATATTTGGCATGGGTCTTCCCTAGATCAATGAATTTCTGTCTGTGGTACCAGGCCTTAGAGTATTGACCCAGTGAGGCGTTAGTGTCCAGAATCTAAAACTATGATTAAGGTTTTTGAAAAAGGTTTTTACTTTCAGTGAAAGCGTATATTTTCAAAACTGCATAGCATACTTGGTATATGATATTGCATGCAGATGATTTGCATGAAATGGCATTAACTGTAAACTGCAATGTATTGTAAATGTCCTAAAATTTTGTACACCAAAGTTTCTGACAAAATGGTTTATGCAAACAGTGCAGACCCAGATCAGACTGTTCCTGAAGGAGAAGTCTGATCAGGATTTGCACTGTTCACCATTCCAGTAAGTATGTTAAGAAACAACTGTAAAACAGCAAAATTTAGGCGATAAAACTATGGAATAAAGTGTTGGAAATTTTAGTAAAGAAACTGTCCCCCTCTCAACCACCTGTAAAAAATTGCAGAAAGTCTACCAAGTCTATCCAACCACCTAAATTCAACAAATTTATTTCAGTATAAAAGGAGAAGTCAGAAGGTGATAGAAAATTTAAAGTACAAATCACAGATATTAGATGCTAAGAATGAGGAACTACAATTGGAGAAAAAAGCATTGCAGTAAGTAAAATTGAGAACTTTTTTACTGAAAGCTAAATTCAGTGATACATTGCAAAAGAATTGTTTAAAGTCTTGTGCCATACTTGAAAAGTATCTGTCTATCTATATGTAAAATTTTGCATATTTTTTTTTTATTATTGCAAGCAGTGAAATCAATGTGTATCTGAAATAAAAATGATATTTTTGCACAGTGAAAGGATACAGTAATTTCACTTGTGAAAAATAACATGGTCATATTACTTTGGCTCCTGGTTTTGGATTATTTTGGTTGTCTTCATCATTTCACGAACAAATGCCAGGATCTTATAAGCACTGCTTATTGACATTTCTTGTTTTACCTTAGCAGTAGTTTGAGTTACCAATATTTAAGAGAAGATGAGTCAACTGTATTTACTAGTATCAACTATCAAATATAAACTATTCACACATATTTTAAGAATAAGAAGTTAGTCTAATACAGCACACATATATATGGAAAACAGAAATGAACTGATTTATTCTAAAACAAATCACTGGGTGGAAGAGCATGACGCAAAGAGTCCTTGTTTCGTGACATTTTTAAGGATTTTTCTGATATCATTTGCCGTTTCCTGGCTGTTAGACTGTGTAATGTCGTTTTTTTTTTCATCAGATTTGTTACAAATAGACATAAATGCATGTGTTTCAGCCAAGGAAGTTAGTGGGAGTTTGGACAAATAATGGCAGAAATTTGGGAGAATCAGGAGTCAATGGCATTTTTTTGTTGATGTTTAGTGTGTTAGAATTGAAACTGCACAGCTCTAGTGTGTGAATTGTTGAGTAATAAATCGTAGTTTGTCGGTCAGTTGTAAGTAGATAAATCAGTCATGCTACCCGTTTGTGATTTGATCTATATTACAACTGACCTCCAACCTGTGATTTACATCACAAAGACATGCCTATATAATTTTGACCCCCTTAAACCCCACTTTTATATAGTAAAACTGGGGTTTACAGGGGTATACATTATTTTTCGTATTTCTGCTAAAAACACAGATTGTGGGTATTCGTTAGAACCGCCTCTGCGAGGCGGTTCTAACGATTACCCACAATCTATGTTTTGAGCAGAAATATGAAAAATATTTGAACTTTTTGTCTGAAAATTTTCAATTTTTCGGTGATTAACTTTTCAGTATATTTGAATAGGCAGGTTTTCGTAATGATATCTCAACAATTCACAGCAGTTCATGGCTAGAGCTGTTCTATTTCTTAATCAACAACCCTGGCATATAAAGTAAATGCTTATAATCCACAGAGCTTGTGTACCTCAAGACACCTTTAATAATCTGAAGAAACAGTGGAAAGATTTATATCGGCGTCACAACGAGTTTCGAAAGGTTCTTGTTTCGGGAGGTGTTCAGCATGTACCAATAGGGGATATGTCTTTTGCTTCCGTCAACATGGATGCAACATTACTGCCACATGTTAGCTACAACGAACAGGTAATATAGCAAAAACAGGATCCTGACGACAATTGAGCGTGTCATCTTTGTGTCTGGAAATCCACTTTAACCCTGAAAGTACCACTAAAACTTGTTTCAGATATGAAATTCTGATTTTTTCCCCATATATTTCTGAGAAAATAAGCTTTGACAGTTCATGTGAATTATTTTACCTCCGGCATATGAAGTGTGTCGAAGGTATATGGTTTTCATTTTTCCATTTGTCCGTTTTGTTATATGTACATACATTTGTCTGTCCGTTAGTTAACATCTACATCAAATTCATGCATTTAAGTTTTTAAGAACTTATATTTTCCAAGCCGTATGATAGATTTGGTTTATTTGGTATTAAGTTTTATTCACTACTATCTCCACCCCTGCCCATGACCTCAAGGTCAAGGTCACAGACTCAGAACTTCAGGCAATTTTAGCAAGCTTAAAAGTTTTGTCTATTTCAACTTTAACATGGAAACAACTTATGCAGTTAGTTGGTCAGACATGGCTCAACCTTGTGACATAGACTTGTGGTCATGAAATGAAGGTCAGCATGACCTATATTTCACATTCCAGGGAATATCTTGTGTCATATCTTGAAGTCTGTTTCATGTATGTTCATCATACTTCCAGATTATGAATCTATATGACCCAAGGTTTGACCTTAAAATAAATGTAGGTCAGTTTGACCTATATTTCATGGTCCAATGATTTGACCTTATATCTTGAATGATATTTATGTATGAACACCCTTATTTGGGATTATGAATCAGTATGACCTGACATTTGACCTCAATGTAGATATAGGTCACTGTGACCTATATTTCATAATCCAGTGATTTTGTGTTACATCATGAAGACAATTTTGATGTATGAAAATCATACTTTGGGATTTTAGGTCAATATGACATGCCATTTGACCTCAAAATAAATGTAGGCCTTTGTGACCTATATTTCAAGGTCCATTGATTTTGTCTTATATCCTTGTGATTTTTTTTGTCATGTGAAATTTTATTATTTGGCTTCTCCATGAAAATACTGTGCTGTAATACCTCATTATAATTGTCTCAGAGAGATGGTTTGCTTCAGTGTATTGCTTCTGATGAAGCTATGTTTATCATGGAAAAACCAGCATGTTTGAAAGTATTTTAATATTGATTCATCTTTTAGAGTAACTTAAATGAGCCCTGGCCTTCGTGTAGTTTCACTTGCATTAATAAAATTGTTAGGGTATAATTATTTGAATGAGTAACCAGTAACAATTAAAGTAACCAGATAAATGCAATAAAGCTTCAGTACTTCAGTCCATAGGAGCATGCACTTCTAATGAGTACCACACCATGTTTTCATGGAGAAATAAGAAAAATATCAACATGTTTTGGTTGAAAAAAATGCACCTTATCATGAGTAGTATCAACTACCTTTCAGAGCAGTTCGAGGGTTGAGCGCAAGACTAGCGTAAGTCAGATGGTTGTTTTTCCCCAAACCTAATCTACTCACCATGAAGGCATTATGAAGATTACAACATTTCTTTCTGTAAACAATGCAAATTTAGGTGCCATTGCTCGTATGAGCAATGGCACCTAAATTTGCATTGTTTACAAAGGGGTCCAAGTTGCCCCTAAACAAGGGTTTCAAAAATATGTTTGAGTTACTATAGTCTTGCGCTCAACCCTCAAGTTATATACAGTCAGACCATTGCTAATTCAAATTCCTGATAAATCAAACTAAAGTGCTTGCTCATGTGGACTGAAGTGTTGAAGTTTTATTGCATTTATCTGGGCCCAGTTGTTCAAAGCTAAGGATGTCGTTAGTTAACGATTCCTTAAAATTTACATTGAGTGATATGCAAATTATGCTGGAATTTTTTTGCTAAAAAAATGTGAGTAGCTTTTGCTACTCACATTTTTTCAGCAAAAAATACCAGAATATTGTGTATTGAATCCGCTAAAACAGTTAACGAAATGACCCTTCATGAGCTTGTTAAGCTAACAATGCTTTGAACAACTGGGCCTTGGTTATTGCACTTATTTGGAGTGTTGCAATGGCTATCAAAGTTAAATTGTACCCAACATGCTAAGAGTTGAAGTATCACAAAAACTAAACCTGCTTTATTTTTATACTTCAGTTATGGGTAAGTGTTCTGATATTATGATACATACTTCATTCTAACATGGTTACCGGTACCCTGTTATGTTCCTCTGACATCTATTCCAAGTAGAGAAGCCATGTCTAAACAAGATGTATTTTGAGAGTAATTTTAATAGACACATATTAGAGTTTAGTTCTGATAAGGCACTTTTTTTCGACCAAAAAGTGTTTGTATTTTTCTTATTTCTCCATGAAACCATATGTTGTGGGTACTCATTAGAAGCGCATCTGTGAGGCACTTCTAATGAGTACCCACAACATATGTTTTCGTGGAGAAATAAGAAAAATACTTCCTGATACCTCCTCTTATTGAGAACTATGTACAATATTCACTTATATAACAACATTTGTGACTGCCTGTTTGCTTTACAGCAAGGAAAAGGGGTCTTCTCTAAAATGAAAGAATATACTCTTAAAGGAAGCAATTTTTTTCCCTTTTAGAGTTGACCCCTTTTCAGAAGGGGCTTGGTATGCTGTAAAGCAAACAGGAAGTCATAAATGTTGTCTCCCTTGTTAAAAATAGTGGAAAATCTCCAAAGAGGTTCAGTTCCTTAAGCTGTGAAAACATCAGACATTACTGCTGAACAAAGACCTGTTGTACTGTGAAATGCACTTTGATTAGACTTTGCTTCAAAAGTCATTCTCAGTCCTGTCCCTTCTGTAGATGTTTATGGTGTTGATGAATGATCAGAATTGAGTAACATATTTATGGAAAAAGAACTAGGCCCAGTTGTTCAAAGCATCGTTAGCTTAACGGAGCTCATTAAGGGTCATTTTGTTTACTGTTTTAGCCGATTCAATATACAATATTCTGATTTTTTTTGCTGAAAAAATGTGAGTAGCTTTTGCAGTGCAAAAGCTACTCACATTTTTTCAGCAAAGAATTTCAGCGTATTTGCGTATCACTCAGTGTAAATTTTAACGAATCGTTAACTAACGATGTCGTTAGCTTTGAACAACTGGGCCCAGTAATATACTGTATACCGTAATTACCCTAAATATTCAGAGTGTAACTCTTTTATTATAATACCATACTTAGTTTGAAATTTAGATACATAGATTCTGTAAAAACTGTATCCTTCAGAAGCAAGGAACACACCACAGAAATGAATATTGCAGACTTGGTTTTATTGAGTCTGTATTGGGGCTGTAATGATGCACTCACTCATGATACAAAACGTAAAGTGATACTTGCTTCAGTATACGATACATATCACAGTACACTTTCCAGATTGGCCTCGGTGGCTC
Source organism: Anodontia alba (assembly GCA_964016985.1). Lineage (NCBI taxonomy): Eukaryota > Metazoa > Mollusca > Bivalvia > Lucinida > Lucinidae > Anodontia > Anodontia alba. Next base: position 3,088,765 of record OZ024828.1, on the reverse strand, counting down.
ATTTGGATGCGTGTCCGACTGGAGACCAAGAGGTCGAGGGTTCGACCCCCGCCGAGGTCAGCAACATTCTTTCGTGGAGATTGGTCATGAAATATTTTCTACAGTCATTCTCTCCCTTCCACTGATTCAAGAAGGGCAGTTGTCAGTTTCTGGGGAAAGAATGCGCACAATACTGGTTAACTGCTTAGAGGACTAAGCTTGCCCAGTAAACTTGTGGTTAGGTAAACTTATCACGCTCAACATGACCCCACTGAGTTGACTGGGCTGTAAAACCTCAACACGAACACAAACGCTTTCCAGACTTGAGATAATTAGTAACTGCATGAGGATTATACTATGATGGTCTCTGGTCCTACAGTCATAGTCTTAATATCATATTTGTAAAAGCTTTATAATGAGAAAAAGTTTATTCCATTATTTTCTGCAATTAACAGGATCTGATATAAGCATCCATGTTCCAGCACTAAAGATTCCTAGATAATCAATGTAGAACATAGGTACTGTTCCTTACATTCAGTGTGAGCCGGACTTACTGATTTTATAGAAAATTGCTACTGCAATTAGTACATATTTTTGTTGATAACAGTTAATTAAAAACTTGCCTAAAGTTGTCTTGCAGTGGTACAAGTATCATAAATTGATCAGAATGAAGCAAACCGTTTTTGTTTTGTTTTTTTTTGGCATGCAGTAATTGCCGATCTAATTGGCAGCTAATTGGCATCTTTTGTTTACACTTGAGTGAACCAAGCTGTATCGAAACTCAGAGAAAAAGAATCATGAACCGAATCGTGACCACTGAACAGTGATGCACCGTAAATTCTGTGGATGCACCATAAATTTGATGAATCGTTTCACTTCTAATCTTTACAACATTAGATAAGTCCAAGTGACTACATATTGATGTGTCTAAAACATTATGTTTTCTGACATACAACGCCATGAATTTGAACAAAATTTGTTCAGCCAGCAGCTTTGGCTTATCGTGTTATTAATCTTTATCAAAACAACACTTTATAGCAAATCCACTTTCCCTCTCAAACACTTCAAATGTAACATAAACATTGTATATACTGCCCAGACAGAAAGTTCTAAAACCAAAATCTCTCTGTTTTGGAATAAAAAAAAATACCATTGGTTATCAGTTTTATCAGTTGGTATAAATGATCTTCTCACATTTGAAATGTCCTTCTAAACTGTAAACTCTCTTCACCAAGAATTTTACTGCAGGAACCAATTACTGGGTAATACAGATACAGTTAAAAAAATAATCACATGGAGCAGTCAGTTTTCAGAAAATTTCTTGGAAGATGGGGTTATATTCTTGAGTATATATAAACTCTTCTGGACGAGTGACAAATAGTGTAGACCCTGATCAGATGCTGTATTCTGTAGCATTTGATCTTAGTTTACACTGTTTGTTCTTGTCTGTCTGTTTCAGTTATTTGGGTTTTAATAGTATATATATAGTGCTTCCACTGCAGTTTCATTACCTTAATTAGAAATTTATTATTGTTATTATTTTAGGGGAGTGGGTATATTTTCTGGGAGACAGCTCAATAACAATTGTTTTTTATCTTGCCATCTAAAAAGGGATCTACCTTGAAGGGAAAGTGTTTGCTCTCAAATTCTTTTCCATCTAGAACAGATCTCTTTACAGATGGCTCTTTGTATGCAAATGGGAAGTGACAAAAGTTCTTTTCATAAGTGGGTGGAAATCTCTTAAATATACCCATTTCCCTTAAAATAATACATTATCTTATCATTGTACCATGAATTTACCCATACAGATCAATAATGCAGTCACTGACTGAATGGGAAAATACATACACCCTGATTGCATTATTGATCTGAATGGGAAAATACATACACCCTGACTGCATTATTGATCTGAATGGGAAAATACGTACACCCTGACTGCATTATTGATCTGAATGGGAAAATACAGGCCTTCTGACTACATTATTGATCAGAATGGGAAAATACATACTCTCAAACTACAAATTGATCTGAATGGAAAAGATACATACTTTCAGCCTGCATTGTTGATCAGAATGGAAAATATGTACATGCTGACAGCATTATTGATCTGAATGGGAAAATACATACACCTTGACTGCATTTTAGATCTGAATGGAAAATACACTCTGACTGAATTATTGATTTGAATGGGAAAATACATACAATGTACTCTCAGACTACATTATGGATCTGAATTGCCTCAGGGAAATAGTTTCATAAAATCCCACAACTTATTTAATGCTGAAATTGTAAAAACTGTCTTCTGATAAAATACTATTGTTACATTGAACTTTGATTATATGTCAGCTGCTTAACTAATGTCTTAATTTGCTTTTCATGAAAACATAATGATATGACACTTGGGAAAAGAGCCATTATGCCATAGGTGAACAACAGTAACCTGTCTGTGCAGTTTGATCACAGCCTTTAGATTTACTTTTCATTATTATGTTCTGCGGTGTCCATTGATTTTGTTAGCAGGGGAGTAAAGACCCTGATCAGAATGTGGGAATGTACAGGCTGATCTGGGCCTTCATTTCCCATACATGTTGTAAGTATCCTCATTTGAATCGCCCCAGTCATGTCTTAGATAAACTGCTTTTTGGAGTATTTACTAGTATCTAATTAAAATATCCACATATCAGTAATTCTTGCACCCGTTAACAAAACAGGGTACCCAAAAGAAAATTCTGAAACCATTTCAGTGAGAAGTTGGGTGGGTAAAGATAGCCAAAAATACCCAATTACATAAGGCACTGGCCCCGGGTCTTGAATTTTCATCATTGGTTACTTTTGGAAAATTAGCTGATAGCCAACCTATATTTAGGAGTTATTCCTCTCTAAAAAAAAAAAAAAAAAAAATGAAATTCAGAAAAACAAAACCTTATATACAAGATATCTCAGAAAGTTTTTGAGCGAAGTCTTTGATGTTTGGCCAGCTTATTGGAGGTAAAGAGTAGATCACTTGATTAATATTAAAAAAATCAGATTAATTTTATAAGGGTTATGCCCCTTTCTAAGTAAGGCATTTAAACAACCCTTGCGTAGGGACAAGCAGATAGTTAAGGGCATAGTGTTTTACAAACATGCAAAGGCTGAGAAAGCTTATACCATTGTATATCTGATGATCTTTCAGGTAAAATAAACATATAATCTTGGTATGTATCTGGGATGTATTTATACAACATATAGACAACTATTTATTAAAACCATCTGTTATATCCAGTCAAAATAACTTAGGTTGGGACTTCTACAATACCCTATCCTGTGCTCTAGATAAGTGGGATATTTGGAGTGAAAATATGAGTTGCAAAGTGAGAGAATGTACCTTCTGATATGTGCACCTAATTTAGACTCAAAACAGGCCCCGAGGTTATAAAAGTTTTTTCATGCTCAATTCAGCTGAGCATGAAATTTTCTCTGCTAATAAATACGAAAATGCCAACAAAGTTGGCATTTTTGTATTTATTAGCAGAGAAATTTTCATGCTCAGCTATGTTTAGCAAAAAAGAATTTGGCGTTGTTAGTAATTTGAGATGTATTAGCATTAAAAATTTCATGCTCAGTTGAGTTGAGCATGAAAAAAGTTTTATAACCTAAGGACCAGCTTGCGCATTCATACAATCTGATCAGAGTCTACATTGTCTGCATGAAGAAACTTAGCATTCTTGCCTATCCAAAATGTGCAGGCTGTTCTGAATCTTCGCTGGGCGCATATGTCCAAAGGTACATTTCATGATGTTGCAACTATATTTTATTTTTGTTTTATTTCTCCACCAAAACATATGTTTTGGATACTCACAAGTTTAATATTGCTGCAGTCCCAATGTATATGCACAGCATGTTATCATGGTTATGGTGGATGAATAAAACATAACTTAAAGGGGCTGGAATTTCCTGGAAACACTTGCTAATTTTCCTGGCATTTTTACTGGGGAGACAAGTTTTGGGACTACCTTTTTTTGTCTATTCTGCACACTAAGCCCCTTCTGAAAATGAGTCCACTCCAAAAGGAAAAGAATTTGCGCCCCTTTAAAGTAGAGCCCTTATCAGAAGGGAGATGAAACAATTTCTAACTGAGGTGCCTCAGAGCAAATTATTTCCTTTTAGAGTAGACCCCTTTTCAGAAGGGAGATGAAACAATTTTTGACAGAGTTGCCTCCCCTGCAAGTGTATTCATTCCCCTTAAATTCATAGCTTATCTAGAACTCTGATAACCCATATATACAAATATTATAGGAACTGTATCATGAGAAAGTATGCTGTATGTCAAATGTGAACAATGACTGCATCTGAATACTGTGAACAATGACTGCATCTGAATACTGTGAACAATGACTGCATCTGAATACTGTGAACAATGACTGCATCTGAATAATGTGAACAATGACTGCATCTGAATACTGTGAACAATGACTGCATCTGAATACTGTGAGCAATGACTGCATCTGAATACTGTGAACAATGACTGCATCTGAATACTGTGAACAATGACTGCATCTGAATACTGTGAACAATGACTGCATCTGAATACTGTGAACAATGACTGCATCTGAATACTGTGAGCAATGACTGCATCTGAATACTGTGAACAATGACTGCATCTGAATACTGTGAGCAATGACTGCATCTGAATACTGTGAGCAATGACTGCATCTGAATACTGTGAACAATGACTGCATCTTAATACTGTGAACAATGACTGCATCTGAATACTGTGAACAATGACTGCATCTGAATACTGTGAACAATGACTGCATCTGAATACTGTTTAAAGTAACCTTAACCTTTGTCCTGCTGAACCTGGATATGCCCTGCCTTTCCAAACAGTATAGATCCAGATTAGTTGGCTTCTGAAGAAGCCAACTGATTTGGATCTGCACTGTTTGTCATTAAGTATGTGAATTTGTATCAGCAACCTGGATCAAGTAATCTGATTGGCTGAAAATTTATAAGTGGATGTGGCATCTAAATTTATTCAGCATGGCAAGGGTTAATTCTTTACCATACATTTCCAAAACTGAACTTATCTACATTTGTATTTTACTCAGAGTTAATATGTCTAAAAATTGCTTAATTGTTGACACTAAACTGATGTAGTCAGTGTTCTGATGCTTTACTCTGTCTGTCTATCGCAGTGCTCAGGATTAATATAAGTCCGTCTACACTCATAAATTTGAGGCATGCTATTTGATAATGTGCTTTCCTATCATATGCAGACAGTGAAGGCCTAGATCAGCATGCATACCTGTGCAGTATCATCAGGGTCTTCACTCTAATACATAATCATTAAATAATGTAAAATATATCAGTGTGTTACAAAAGCCCTTGTCAGATAAGACAGCTTCACTCGCTGATCTCCGCCTGAGTTGGTATAGCTGCTCACAACTCGTGGCAATTCATTGGGCAGAGCCTTTCCTTATCACCCTTCCATTGCCTCAATATGACTTAAATAATATTGAAAGGGACATAAAATACCAAATCATTACAGTTTGTATCATCATCACTAAGTCTTGCTGATCTGGGCCATTATATGTTCCTAAGGCACCTTTTCTCATGGCCTTGCTGATTTAAATATGATGTGCAATACATGAAAAGGGGCCCTTATGCAATTTGCAGATAATATAGGTATATGTCAAGTAAAATCACTACCAAAACATGCCTATTCAAATATATAGAAAATCTTCAGGTAAAAAAAACTCTGATATTTGTCATATTTCTGCTCAAAACATAGATTATGTGTACTCGTTAGAACTGCCTTGGTGAGTCAGTTCTAACAAGTACCCACTATCTATGTTTTTGAGCAGAAATAAGAAAAATAATGTATACCCCTGTAAACCTGAGTTTTACAATATAAAAGTGGGGTTTAAGGGGGTCAAAATTATATAGGCATGTTTTCGTGATGTAATGTCCAGATCAGATTGCACAGATGCCCACACTCATCTTGTCCTTCGCTGTTGGCGTATGGCATAAGGGCTTTTTTCCCATGTTGTGCATCATATGAGCTTCCTGTGCACAGAGGAGGTCATAGCACACAGGCCAATAACAAAAAAAATAAAAAACAAAAAAAAAAGAAAATAACAGATCATCTCGGTCAAATCTAGGCCAACACTCAATTCCTGGGCCCAGATGTTCAAAGCATCGTTAGCTTACAGAGCTCGTTAGTGGTCAAAATATTAACTGTTCTAGTAAGTACAATATCTAATTCACAGGTATTTGTGTTGAAAAAATGTGATTTGCAAAAGCTACTCGCATTTTCAGCAAAAATATTAGCATATATGCCATATTTAATAATCAAAGTTTTAACCATGTATTAACAAACGATACAGTTAGTTTTGAACAACTGGGCCCTGGAGTTTAGGCCTGAATACATGTGGTCATTTTGTACCAGTACCTTCTCACTGTTCACTTATACTGTGCTATATCCCTTTATGTATGAAACAAGCCATTTAGGCCACACCTTGCAAAGATATATCTAAGGCATATGAGACAGATCATGTAAGCAGTCTGGTAAAGGCCTTCACTACCCGCTAATTGAATCAATGGATACTGCAGAATGTATGAATGGAGAGTAAAAGCCCAGATGATAATTTGTGGGTGTGCAGGATGATCTGAATCTGCACACTTTGGGCATGTTCAAATGCACTTTTTCTCTTAACGTGGCCCATAAAAAGGAATACATGTATAGCACTTTGAATAGTGAAGGCTTTGTCTGGAGAATGCTGTGGTCATGGTCTTTTGCATTTGCATGTTTTCTCATAATGTATCAAAATTTATATAATTATAATCTCCCCTTGCTCTTCAATACAGTTGTATCTGTATATATCAGTAAAAATTACATGACATTGAAATATAATCTGCTGAAACTGGGCTCAACAATATATTGGCCAAGCCATCTTTTGTGAATATCCATTTTTGTCCATTTTTCACAGTGGTTTGTATCATTGTATACCATAAAGACATCTTAGATGCTAAACAAATTTCTAATTAAATATCTTAATATTAACAACTGATGTAAGAAAAGAGAAGTTACAAGTTTTGAAGCAGCAGAATTTGACCTCCTAATTAATTTTGCAAATGGTTATCGCTCTGGGCTTTTGACCATGAGATCCCAGGTTTGAATCTGGCAAGAGGTGGAATTTAGCTCATGGCCGCACCGCATTTCATCACACAGACCCTTTCATTGTTACCATCTGATCGTCTTGATCTGACTTAACCCTTGTCCTGCTGAACTAGGATATACTCTGCCTTTGCAAGCAATGTAGATCCAGATCAGTTGCCTTCTGGAGAAGCCATCTGATCTGGATCTGCACTGTTTGCCATTAAGTATGTGACTGAAAATTAGAAGTGGGCATGGCATCTTTATTTATTCAGCAGGACAACTTAAATAATGTAATTAGGGATGTAACACCAAATCATTGTCATTTACCCTAAGTTTGAGGACAAGAGAAAATATTCATGTACATGAACTATATAATAATTATATATTTGGAATAGAATTGATATGCTCAGCTATAAATCTTGATTTTGATGATCTTGTATGCACCAATTTTGATGTTCCTTCTTGCATTCCTTGCATGACATTGTTTTATTCTTATTACTTTATTGCACAGCAAAACATTCATGCATGGCAAATCTTTTTTAAAGTTTCTGTTACATTATTATTTGTTGCATGTGATGCATGTTTCCTCATCCAAGATATTGTGTAGAAAAGCTGATTATAAAATTGCTTAATGCCTGATCTGTGGTTGCCCTTGTCCTCTAAATACATGTATCTGATATGGACACTTCCATCTTTGCATCTGGACAAGTCCATTACTTTTTAAAGGGCTCATGGGTGATGACACACAGAAACAGAGAAAGTTAAGTCCATAATGAAATAGATAGTAACAAATTACTGGACATAGATTGCTAAGAAATTTTAAATACATTTTGTTCTTTAAGCCTTGTCCTACTGAACCCGGATATACCCATGCCTTTGCAAACAGTGTAGATCCAGATCAGTTGGCTTCTAAGAAGCCAACTGATCTTGATCTGCACTGTTTGTCATTAAGTATATGAATTTATATCAACAATCTGGATCGAGTAATCTGATTGGCTGAAAATTTGAAAATGGTATGGCATCTTAATTTATTCAGCAGGACAAGGGTTAAGAAAATATTTAAAATTCAGTCACTTTGCTTTTGTTGTCCCTTGTCACTTACGTAATAGTAGGATGTCCATATGTCTATTACACTTCATGTCAATAACTTTACAGGCGTACTAAGCCTGATGAGATGATGTGTCACAATCTAGGAAGACAACTCTTATCCTCTTGATTCTTGAGTTTTATGCCCTTATCTTGTGCAGAGGGGGACCTTGGCCACTTAGTGACAATCTCTTGTTTAAAAATCACAAAGTAACACATAACATTGTCAAAAGATATTCAAAATAATTGGTACATGGTGTACATGTACATGGTGTAATGACTGATAGCTTTTGCTGGTCAGTTCTTTTTTTTTGTTTTGTTTTTTTTATATGTTCAATTCAATTACATTTAATGCTCCTTCCATTACATTTACTCCTGAGGAGCAGTGTAATCTGAGCCTACACTGTTTGCCATTCAGTCACAACATTTCATACATTTCACTAATTTAGGTAGCCAAATGGACTTATTCAAATGTTAGTATAAGCATGGTAAGGTTTATAAATATGTTTTCTGACGTTTCCCAGCTGGAAGTGATTTCTTAAATGGCACTTTATTCAAAAGATGTCTTTGTGCAGATTTTTGCTACTAATTAATGCAAGGCATTTTATTTTATTTATTTATTTTTCATTTTTTTCTTTAAATTAATGACTTATTTTTTTTTAACTGGAAAATAAAAATGGCTTTAATTTTTTGCAGAAATGTACATGGCCGAAATCCAAGTGGTTCTAATCACTATAAGATCATTTTTAGTATAGATATTGCTCAGGCTAGGCCAGTTTTCTGCTGTAATTTGAAGAGTTAGGACTTCAAAATTTGAAAACAAACCACAGAAATTAAAGATTCATATGTTTAATTCTTATCCGTTGAAATTTTAATTAATCTGTTTAACTTAAAATGCTAAACAAAGACCAGCAAAGGAAGTTCTTTTCAACTGATGTTGAAAGGTGATTAGTTTCAGTTAAGCCTAAATGTCATGGTTGTAAATTGTGAACAGAATCGTCAAAGACTGAATGCCTGGACTGATCTTGGTCTCTAATAATTCACTAATTATTAAAGTTGCCTTCTATTTTGTTTCAGGAACGGCGTCACCAGGATGATTTGAAGTTGCTACGTCAACGCTTGGATCTTCTGGATGATAATCAACAGCAGCAATTAGATGAGTTTCAGGAGATAGCTCACAGTACCCTGAGAAATAGTATCCTAGATATAGACAATAATCAGAACTGTAGTAAAGAAAAAATAGATGTTGAGAAAGCTCTGTCATCTGGGCCATCATAGTGTGGCAAAAAACAAAGAAAAAAAAAAAAAAGAAGAAAAGCTGTATAAAAAGGACTGGATACACTTGTTAGATTTTCTGCCATTTTTACAAGGGAGATAATTTTTTGTGACTTTCTGTTTGTTTCTGCACTCCAACTTTCCTTCTCAAAAGAAGTCCTCTCTAAAAGGAAAGAATTTGCTCCCATTGGGAGCAAATTCTTTCCTTTTAGAGTGGACCTCTTTTTAGAAGGGGACAATCCATTTTGACAGAGTTGTCTCCCTTGAAAATGTATCCGTGCATCTTAAGCAAATAGGACTTAATCGTTAGCTGAAAGGGGGCTAAATATGATAGCTGTGGATTAGGAAAGTTTCCAGATAAATACTTATTTCTTATTTCTCACAAAAACTTATTCTGTGTGCATTCCTTAGAATTGGCTCAGTGAGAATTATAACATGTTTCTTTGGAGAAATGAGCTAGTGCATGACGAAATCTACGACAAGACTTGTGCAATCAGTAAAGACTCAGATAAGCCTGCACATCTGTGCAGTCTGATCAGAGTCTGTGCTGTTTGTGTGTGCCTTGAACAATCTTCAGGCTGTCCCAAGAGGAATAAACAAGAACCCTTGCTATACTAGGTGGATGTACAGGCTGATTGGAGTCTTTGCTGGTCACACAGGTCTTATTGTAAGTTTTGTCATGTGCTGGCTCAAATAATAATTAAAAAAAAATGATAATATTTTTGTCTAACTCTAGATAAGAAGAATAACTCAGATAAGTATTTTTGTGCTATTTCTCCATGGAAACATTTGTTGGATACTCATTAGAAATGCTTTGCTGAGCTTGTAATGAATATTCTTAATATATCTTTTTGCGGAAGAAAAAAATTTTTTTTGGGAAAAAAAAGCCTTATCTACAGCTATGAGTATTTGAGCCTGTCATGACAAAACCAACAAAATGACTGACATGTGCACCCAGCGAAGATTCAGATCTCTCCAGATCCAGGGCTCTCGTCCATTGTGTTGCTTTTGTCATGAGGTGGATATCTCTCTTGTTTGGAGCTATGAGCTAATTATGTTCTGTGATAACTTGACAACCAAATTGATATTTAGATCTCTGCATGGTAAATGGTACAAATCAAGATAATATATATACAATATATATATATATATATATATTTATTTTATTGTTAGCGGTGAAATCAGTGTATATCTGGTGAAAATAAAAGTGGTATCAATCACTAGTGCAATGATATCGTATCATTTCACTAGTGATTGATACGATTTATATTTTCACTCCTCGCTTTGGGCAACCGGTTTTCTTCATTGTTTCAGATATGGATCTTACCTCCACTTCAGATTTTTGAACACCTCTAACTTTTTTGTTTCTTAACTAAAGTATCAAGTGTCGGTATGCATTTTCTTAGAATGTCAGGAACATTTTGGTATCAAAATTATTTCGATTTGCCGATTTTTTTTTTTTGATTTTTTTTTGTCTCTCTAGCATTTCACATGTTAAGCACTGAGCTTCGACGCCATGATGTTCATGTTTTGTTTGGTGATGTTATTTATGACGTCAGAAACACGCATTGGCGTGTAAACAATAAAATAAAAAGAAAATTTACTCTTTTTCAGTGAATACCATAAAAAATTTTCATCTCATGTAATGAAAACATTCAAATTTTCACGAGTGCTTCGCACTTGTGAACATTACACTCGATGACAATATTTATGGTATTCACAGCAAAAGAGTAAATATCCTCTATATTTATATAGTATAAATCATATGCGTAGGGCTTATTACGCACATTACACATGTGAGTAACATGCGTAAGAACATATATCAAAGTGGCAATAACATAAGATAGTTTAATTCTTTACCATAGGGGCTGCGCTTAAAGGAAAGAATTTGCTCTGGGAGCAAATTCTTTATTGAGGGAGCAAATTCTTTAGGAATAGTTCCTATTTTGGATTCTAGATACACTGTAGTTTTCAAGATTTTTCCTGGGTGTGCATAAAACTTAATTCCCTTCTGGCTATAAGTTAAAAAAAATTGTGGTATTTTAGCAGTAAAATATAGTGCAGGTCTTCCATACCTCCAGATATCAAATAGCATTGTGCAACTATTTTCTTATTTCTCCACAAAATCCTGTGTTGTGGGTACTTACCAGAAGCCCTTGGTGCAAGGTGAGGCACTTCTAATGAGTACCCTCAACATATGTTTTCATTGAGAAATAAGAACAATATTATGTGGATACCTCTCTTATCTTGAGCTATGTAGTGGCAGTCTTTGTGTTAAAGACTTTTACCATGCAGGATCAGAATGTTTTAGGTTGAATTTATATGTATTAAAAGTATACTGGCCAAAACAGTTAACTCTGCATACTGGGTAAAAATTCAGCAGAGACCATTTTCAAATATTTTGTTATTTTCCTAAAAAATACTGACATTTCATGGAGGATGACTCCTTGTCTTTAGATATGGATCAAAGATCTGTATCAGATGCAGAATGCAGGTATATTCAGAGGACTAAACCCATTTATGCCTAGCCTCCCATAAATGGGATATTGGCAAACAGTGTAGTCTAGACCCAGATCAGATGCCGCAGAATGCGGCATCTGATCAGGGTCCAAACTGTTTGCATTAAATACAGGAATTTCTATACAACATGGTAATAATAACAAACTAACCACTCCCCTTATATTGGAATTGCACTGATCTGAAGAATGAAGGTAGAAGAGTCCATTCGGCATAAATGGGTTAACTAGAGTACATACTGGTCAAAAAGGTGTATTCTGCAGGAGTTGTTAGGAGTAGTTTTTCATGATGATTCTGGGATAGGTTTCCTTATTTTTCCATAGCCATGTGGGGTACTCATTAGAGGTGCCTCATTAAGGCATTTCTAATGAGTACCTACAACATAGGTTTTTATGGAGAATTGGAGAAAATTATTACAAATTATCATCCTCCTCCTTCACAATGCCTTTGATTCTGATAATTAGAAAGACAATCTAACAACAACTAGATAAAAGTTGAACGACACTCTGTACTTGCCCATTTTAGATGCATTTGCTGGAAAACAGTGTCAGAGGACATTGGGTAGAACATGTTTAGATTTAAACATGCCTGGGGAAAGGAATAAACAGAGTATATAACTTGTTTACCTGTTTACTTTTTCGATATTTCTATTATGAATTATCATCCAAAACCAAAATTTTGCCCAGTGTTTCTTTTATATGTCTACCTCCTTTGTTATAAAGTAAATGTATACATCTTCAAAAGAGATCACTGTTACATGAAAAATTTATCTCACTTCTCAAAGTGGGGCTACTCTTAAAGGAAAGAATTTGATCCCCATGGGAGCAAATTCTTATATAGGGAGTCCCACTCTTGGAAAGGATTCATAGACCAGAGATTTAAATTCTTTTCTGCCAATATTCCTGTATTGCCATATTGAACCTAACTTTTTGCCCAGTAAAGTTTCTTTTGTATGTCTACCTCCTTTTATACAAAGTGAATGTATACACCTTCAAGGGAGATCACTCTTACATGGAACTATTTACCTCACTTCTGAAAGTGGGGCTACTCTTAATGGAAAGGCTTTGCTCCCATGTGAAAATTGTAGTCTGATCTCTGTCTGATTGAAATCCAATCTTAATCTATTATAAGTTACTGTAGATAACAAAGTAAACATCGGATTTTAATCAGATTGTCTGATCTCCATGATTTCATCATATTTTCACCGAAATGTCAACTATTGTTATTGTTGTTACCAACAATGTCAGCAACGTTGCCTAGCAATTATGATGTCAAAACGTTCGAAATGAAATAATTCACTCGGTGAATTATCAATTATAATTCACTGAGAAATCTTAGTAAATCACTGCTGAAAATGTAATAAATTCTTTTCTGCTAGAGGGATCTCCTTTTTGGAAGAGGCAGCAATTTTCAACTTACAGTGCTCTCCCTTTCATCACGAAAACATGCCTATATAATTTTGACCCCCTTAAACCCCACTTTTATATAGTAAAACTGGGGTTAACAGGGGTATACATTATTTTTCTTATTTCTACTCAAAACATAGATTGTTAGTACTTGTTGGAACTGCCTCGATGAGGCGGTTCTAACGAGTACCCACAATCTATGTTTTGAGCAGAAACATGAAAAAATATCAAAATTTTTTATCTGAAATTTTTCATTTTTTGGTGGTAAAATTTTCAGTGTATTTGAATAGGCTTGTTTTCGTAATGTGAAGAGTATATGTTCATCATATTATAATATAGTTGAAGAGTTTGTTAAGCGATATAACTTAAGTAGCAAGTTAGGAAAAATATTATTTCTGATAGGTAATTATTTTGTAGATACTTTCTAGATAACATCCAGTGACTTAACATCTGACAGCTGTTAAAAAAAAAAATACTTTAAGGATTGAAAATGAAGATATTAATTGCTGTGAAATACAACCATTAAGGTACTACTTTTCATGTAAGGTGACTGGAAACACCAGGGACCAGTTGTTCAAAACTAACGATGCCATTAGTTGATGTACTGTTAAAACTTTGATCATTAGATATTGCATATAAGCTAATATTTTTGCTGGAAAAATGTGAGTAGCTCTTGCAGTTGCATAAGCTTCTCACATTTTTCAGCAAAAATGCCTGTGAATTAGATATTGTACCTACTACAGTAAACTAACATTTTGACCACTAATGAGATTGTTAAGCTAATGATGCTTTGAACAACTGGGCCCTGACGATTTTGTGATGATTTTGGAACAGGAGACAACTATAGTACATATGAAGTTGCTTTTCTAGTATTAGAAACCACTGAAAAAATGGGGTCTACTCTTAAAAGAATAAATTTTCATCCAGACGGTAGCAGGGGAAGTAGGGGGCAAATTTCCCCTTTATGAGTAGCCCCCAGTGAGAAGTGAAGCAAGTAGTCCATGTCAGAGTTATTTACCCTGGAGATTTGTCCATTCCTGTTAAAATGTCTGCATGACTTGTTTTCTCTGTTAGGGAACTCCTTAGGCAAAGATTTTCAGAATGGTAAATTCTCACCTCATGAGTCTTATGCATGAATGTACTGGCTCGTCTTGATATAGGCATTAACCTTTTCACCCCTGAGTTTCTGAAGTGGACTCTATGAAATTAAATGTGTCCATTATTTCACTAAGGGATGTTGCATAGACAAAAATCAAAAACAAAATGGCAAACAGAGTATAGTGTAGTGACAACATTGAAAAAGACAAACAGTATAGATTATTGTATGAGCTGTCTCAACTGGATCTACACTGTTTTTTTCTGGTCTGTGGAATTAAAAGGGTTAAAGGAAATGTATACACTTGGCCTCCCTTCTGAATAGGGGTCCACTCTACCCCCTTGGGAGTATTTGTTTCTTTTAGAGTGGACCTTTCCAGAAGGTTTTTGTGTGCAGGAAACCTATCAGGAGGTCACAGAAGTTGTTTACCTTGTAATAAATGACATAAAATCTACCATGTCTATCCAGTCATCTTAAACACCTTTTCTGCATGACATGTATTGGGTTATTTTGACCTTTCTTAGGGTTATTGTTTTCATCAGTTAGCCATATTATTGTATACAGTAGCCTTATCACAGATGTGCCTTTTGAATAGATAAACCACAGTAAACAAAGAAATATTGTGTTCGTGAATGATAAAGGAGCAGATTAGCCTGCACAATCATGCTTCAGTGCCTTTGCCATTTACACTATGAAAGAACAGTAAAAGATTTGGGCCCAGTTGTTCAAAACTTAAGATGTCGTTTGTTAATGTGTCGTTAAAATTTTGATCATTAAATATGGCATATATGCTAATATTTTTGCTGAAAAAATGTGAGTAGCTTTTGCATTTGCAAAAGCTACTCACATTTTTTCAGCAAAATACCTGTGAATTAGACATTGTACATACTAGAACAGTTAACATTTTGGCCACTTATGCGCTTGTTAAGCTAACGATGCTTTGAACAACTGGACCCTGACTGACTGCCTTGATGTGACAGGCTGATCTTAGGTCTTTTCTGTCATGTCAGCAACATGCTATCTTTCTTGCTACTTCCCACACTTCAAATGAAAGTTGCCATCTCTTTGTGCCAGGGACAATAACGAGATTTTTGTTTGTTTGTTCATTTAAACTTAATTTCTAGAAAAGTATTGAAACACGTAACGCTTATTATGCTGGGTAAATATTTCTCATTAGGAGATAATTTGCATGAAACGTCAAGCCTGTTTTCATCATCTGCTGAATTTGCCAACAGAGTGGTAAATTTTAAGAATATTATAATTATGCATCCAACTTCCAAGACATCAATAGGGAGGTGGCATATTGCTTTGGGCTTGTCTATCCGTTTATATGTGCGTCATGCTTTTCTTGTAAGCAAAATATCTAAGAAACCACTGGAGTTAGGCTGATGAAATTTTGCAAGCAGTTTGGAACTTGTGTGAAGATGACCTGATTAAATTTTGGATTACTTTTTTGTCAGAATTATGCCCCTTTTCAGCTTTGGCATTTTATATCGATGCGTATATATAGTTGGTGGCATAGTGTTTTACAAACACTTCTTTAGTTTTATCATTGTTTTTGTTAGGATGGAAAACGGTATTAACCTTAACTCCTTACCATACTTATCTTAAAAATAGAACAAGTCCATATCCCCTTAAACTTCAGCACTGTCGTGAAAATTGAGCAGATAAATCATTGATGACAGTTTTCTTCTTTTTTTTTCACAAAATAGGTTTTGACATTTCATGTGAATTGTCTCTTTAGAAAGTGTTGTTTTTTTTGTCATATTCATCACAGGAGCTTGGTTATTATTTTTATCATATAAATTCCTATATATATTTCATATGAAATGACCACTCATGTAAGATCCTCTATTTAGCACTCTATGGACAAATTCAGCAGACGACAAATTGATTACATTTTTATCTTGCTTGTATGACAGTACAGGTAGAACTGTAGCAGCCACCACATCTAGGTGTCGTCGTGGACATTGCTTAAAGGTTTTAAAAGGCTGTATATCTGGTCCTGAAACTCTGGATGGGAGTTCATACTTACCCTGATGTTAGTTAGATATTGGTCTGAACCATCCCAGCCTAAATGAGTGACCTTGAGGTTAAAGCCAGGGACTTGAAAAAGAATTTATATTAAAGTTTTGGCTAAAGGTTTTAATGGTAAAGCGATATTCAGGCGAGCTGCGCTATCCTGTGACAGCTCTTATGCTGGTTTTTTTCACAGAAAATAGGCTTTGACATTTCATTCAAATGGTCCGTTTGCATGAAATGTTGAAGCTTATTTTCTGGCAAAAAAAAAACAAAAAAAAAAAAAAATTCGGAATGTCCTAATCTACAATTTTACTCAGCATATTTAGCGTTAAGTAGATATGTACTAATAATTGCAATACTGGTACTATAATCCAACTGTGATGGTCTTTATGTATTTGTAATTTCTATTTATTTATTTTTCTTTTATGAAAAATATAAAACAATAAAATTTGAAAATTCTTTGGCAGTCTTCCCGTCATTCACCATCTGGGTAATGATATTCATAATATGCTATTTACCCTAAAATATCATTACTTACAAACCACTTACCTTACTTGATCCAACCATACCAAAGACTAAAAATAATACTGGTCGTTCTTTGGCTTGCATTACAAAATCATGCCTATTCAAATATACTGAAAATTTTACGACTAAAAATGAAAATTTCAGATAAAAAAAATCTGATATTTTTTATATTTCTGCTCAAAACATAGATTGTGGGTACTCGTTAGATCCGTCTCGATGAGGCAGTTCTAACAAGGACTCACAATCTGTGTGTTTTGAGCAGAAATAAGAAAAATAATGCATACCCCTGCAAACCAAAGTTTTACTATATAAAAGTGGGGTTTAAGGGGGTCAAAATTATATAGGCATGTTTTCGTGATGACACTCAGCATTTAGAAGGTAGAGCTAAATCAGAACTGGCCAGACCCGATCAGTTTAGTAGGACTGGGGGAAATATCGTGTATGGGGTGATATTTCTGTGAGGCAGTTCTCTAGAGTATTGAGCTTCCTGCCAAATCCGGACACCATGGCGATATGACTGTTGAAAATGATGCAAAACCCAAACAAAACGAAACAAAACCATACTTGTGCTAAAATTTCACCTGTTGGTGTGTTTAAAAACTGATGGATGAGTGGCAGTGTAGAACCTGATCAGATGCTGCATTCTCTAGCATCTATTTTGGGTCTACATAGTTTCCTCAGACCTATCCCAATAATAACTTCGCCCCATATAAGAGGGGGTGTCCACAACTTTCTTATTTCTCCACGAAAACATACGTAATGGGTTCTCATTATAAGACACAGGCAAGACGCTTCTTACGAGTACCCACAACATATATTTTTATGGAGAAAAATATCAGGGCCCAGTTGTTCAAAGCATTGTTAGCTTAAAGGCTCCACATTCCTCAAAAATCGACATTTTTCATCCAAGAAAGGTTTAATAATTGATAATATGATATAAATACATATTAATACAATCATAAAATGTGGCATCTGACAGCCTGTAAAAGTCAGTTAGTCTCACGTTTTTGATTATCGATGTCTGAATTAATTTTGGCAACATTAATTCAGAGATACGATAAAAAATCAGTTCATTTTTTATCCAGTACAAAAACGAGAGACTAATTGTCATTTTACAGGTTGTCAGGTGCCACATTTTATGATTGTATTAATATTTTTAAACCCTTCTTGGGTAATAAAATGTTTATTTTTGAAGAAGATGGAGACTTTAACAAACTCGTTAATGACAACTCGTTAACTGTTATAACTAAAGTATTTTCAAATACATTGAAAAGGGATCTACTTTAAAAAAAAAAAAAAAGGGTGGGGGGGGGGGGGGGGGGGGGGCGGGCGGGGGGGGGGGGAGTGGGGTGCGAAGGTGTTGTGTATCTCACGTCACCGGGGCGTCCAACTGATATTGGCTTACAGTTTGGCAAGGCCTGCTATCCTTGTAACAGGTAAAGGTAGAGGGGGAATGTTTTTATTTCATCTGTTTCTTGACTTTCTATCCTGTTCCTCTTTCTTCCCTGTCCCTCTCTTTCTTTTTTTTCTGCCATCTCTTCTATCTCTTTTCTCCCTTTCACTGGGAGACGACACAAAATGACTCACAAGAGTTGACGTGTCGTTAAACTCCAACAAAATCAATCAAATCTACTTTAAAAGGTAAATGTGGCCTTTCTCTTAATTAGGCTATTCTAAAAGGGATCTGTGTGGCCATTACCACCCTTAGTTCTGATGGTGTTTGATACACTAACGGTATCCTAATTGGTCAAAAGACAAAATTCACCATCTCCCTCACCCCCGCCCCCCACCCTCCGCACACACACACACAATGTAATGAAACAATATTGAGAACTCTGTGATAATTTGAAGTTTTAATGAAATGAAATCACTAGTTTTGTTTGTTTGTGTTGAGGTTTTACGGCCCAGTCAACCCAATACGTTCATGTCGAACGCGGTCAGTTTACCTAACCACACGTTTACTTGGCAGGCATAGTCCTCTAAGCGGTTAACCAGTATTGTGCACATTCTTTCGCGAAATCACTAGTGCAGGGTGTCCACAATTTGAGTAAAGCAAAATTCCCTGACTTTTCCCTGACTTTTCCCTGACCAAAACTCAAATTTCCCTGACCAATTTTTTCGATATTTTGCGCAAAGTTCTGGCATCTGCCTCATCCCCTTTAGCCAACCCTTTGCTTCATTTACACAACCAGCTGTAATTGTCTTACTCTTTAAAAGTGTTTTTGTTGCTTGTTTTAATATGTTTGTTTGTAGTTTCACTTTGAACTTAATTTCTACTTTATTTTTTCTACATACATACATGTACATGTATGTATTTGCATGTTATTTATTGTTGAATGAAGTCCTTGAAATAGAATGTATGTCCAAATACAAAAGGTTCTGTTGGCCTCCTCCACCCCTATAGCCAACCCTTACCACCTTTTATTGCTCTAGCAATTACCATTTTATTACTGTTTATATTTTTTCATTTTGTTAATTTGTTTGTTTTTTTTTTTATATTGTTTTCTGTTGTTGTTTTTTTTTATTAATACAAACATGTACATGTATTTGAAAAAGTAAACTATGCTGTTGGATGTGGTGCTTAAATTAGATGCATGCAAAAAATGGACAAAATACAAGCAAATCTAAAAGATATATCTCCATGTGTTCATAAGTATGCACTTTAACATTGTATTTATACATACCAGTTTAAGCCTCCAACTTGGCATTGATATAAAATTTAAGGCTAGCTTGTATTTTTTTTTTTTTTTGCATGCTCAAACACAATGCCCTTAACCACAGAGTTAAATGAGGTACAAAGTTCATAGAACAACTAGCTACTTATATTAAAGTGAGAATTATGAAATGAGCACAAGGAAAAAGTTTTTGAACCACATACTGAATCCATGCATGTGAATATTGTACAGTAAATTTGCTTAACATAGTTTATATATTAAGTAGAGCATATGATAATGATTTGTGGGTTAGAGATATTGACTACTACTTTATATAAGTAGACATGCAAAGCTGAATTGAAAGGATAATTAAACACAACAGAAGTGTAGAAGGTAAAGTGTTACAAAGCAAACAAGCAACCACAGCCAACAGTATGGAAAATGAGAAAACGTGTGTTAATACAATTTTCAGATGTGACTCATAATTCAAGCAAAGGTTATACAACAACCACCATGACCTAGGCATAATTGTATTAAATGGTATGGTACAGAAATAAGAGGATGTATCAAATGTTAAATATATCATAAACCATACCAGATGCACAAACTTGATAAAGATGAACTAAACTATGCTCAACATGAGGCAAGACAAAGCCTACAAATGAAACATGTATCATTATATAGACTTTGTTCAGACTGATGAGAGAGAGAGGTACATAGTGATAACATTAATGGTAGTGGTATATATATTGTTTGAGATTTTGTTCTTACCAGCCATACCATACTTCTGTACCATATCATGAAATGAAAAAATATCCATGACCAACTAGCAGAAACATATTAATATGCAAGACTTCTAATCTACTGATGAAACTAGCAATACAATTCTAGCCCAATACTTCTTAAGATTTTATATCTAGGCAAAATTGAGCTGTTGCATAGTGGATATGCTGTCCATAAAGAAAAAAACACATATACACAAATAGTCGATGTTCCACATGCACAATCTGATGTGCAGTTTTAGTTCACAGTTCACATCTTTTTCAGTGTCTTCTCCAGTGTCTCTATTTCCTTTCCAGTTTGTTCAACTTGCTTTTTCTTTTCCTTTGCCTTTTCTCTAAAGGCATTGGACTTTGTCACCAGGTCCCATTTCATTTTCTTTTCTGCCTCTTGAGCTAGGTCATCTGCTACTTTCAACAGAGTCTCTGCACAGGACTCCAATTTTCTTTTCTTCCCTTTCAATGTTGTCAATTGTTCTTGAACTGTTTTTTTCCTTGTTTCTTCAACACTTGCAACCTTCTTCATTTTTTCTTCTTCTAAATATGCATCATACTTTCTCCTGGCATTTCTGCATGCTTCCATCATCTTTTTTGTGACAGTTATTTGTGAAACATCAAGTTGTCCTTTCTCTTTCTCACCTGTCTCCTTGTCTGCATTACGCTCTTTAGGAGCATTCACAAGTCCATCATAAACTATTCTGAATGCTTTCAAGGTTTCCTTACCCATGTTTGTTTTCAGAATATTCTTGTTTGTGGAGAACCCCTCTCTACTGTTGACTGACCATGAGACATCATCAAAACCATCTTGACAACCTCCCACAAGGATTTGTACTTCCCATTTACTCCCATCAGATTGTAGTAGAGTTCATCTAATCTATCCTTTGTCTTGTCAAAGGAGGGCAGTTGCTCACTTTCCTCCTTTGCTTCTTCCCTGATCCACTGTTTAAACTCCTGAAGACATTCGTCACATTTGCTTGCTGTCAGCCACTTATTATTAAGCAGTTTCTGCAAAATGCTGCCCATCTTTTCTACAGCTTTCTCTGGGTCACCACAAACTAGAGCTGGATCAAGACAGTCCATTGCCTTTACAGTAGCATACTTTAAAGGACATCTTTCTTGAAGCTTTCCAACCATATGCTGGAGGAATGTTATGCACTCTTTCTGAAACTCCAGTACACGAAGAGGACTTGCTTTCTTCTCCTTAAGAACAGTGTCTACTACCTGTTTTGCAGCAAACCCCACATCTACCTTATCTGGAGAAACAAGATTGTCCTTCTTAAAAACGACTATTTTAGACACATTAGTTGTACTTTCTAGACATTGTTTCTTTACAAATCTCTGAAGTAAGTTGGTCATGATATTTTCAAGTCCACTACACAAGAATGGCACCATGGGCTTGTCTGTTTGAAAGAGTTCCAAGAATGGAACCAGAATCTTGGCAATGGTTATAAAGAAATGTAACTTTGCTGGCACAAGCTGGTCCTGTGAATACTCTGTCAAGTTTATGTATGATTGACATTTCGGCTGCTGACTTTTGCTTAATTTCTGTTCTGCCGAAATGTATGTCTTTATATTTGGCCATATCTTGATTGCCCTCTCAGCAACTGGAACATCTTCCAACCATCTGGTACTGCAAAACTGTAAGGCAAACTGTGCACTACCCTTATTTGCTACCAGGTAGTCTTCTCGTCTGGCAGGTGTGTCATTGAAGCAGTGATAGACTGCTCTCATGATGCCATCTAACTTCCATCCTGTTTTACTGGCTCCATACTTGAATGCTCCATGAGACATGGAGACCACAGGATCCAATGTTGAGTAACATAGGAATGTCTGCGTCAGAATCATGCCGTTTCTGAACAAAAGTGTCGTAGAACTTACAATTGGTATTTGGTCCATCCATGGAGATTTGCAACATGTTTGACATGTTCAGCCCTGAGAGTGCTTCGTTGAATTTCACCAGGAGATCTCCTGATCTTGTGTGACCCAAGAATACAGAGTCAAAGTAACGTGTTACTACCTTATTAAGTTCATTGTCCCAAAACCTAAGGTGTAAGTCCATTTGTTCCTCCTGAAGCACTTTGTTCAGGGACTCATCAAAGCACACCACAAACACTGCTCCAGGCTTTTGAACTTTGGCGCTAAGCTCCTCTTTGAAGCAGTTGGCAAGTCCGAACTGAATGAAATAGGCACATTTGGTTTTTCCACATTTGAACTTCTTTGCTATGGCACTGTCTGGACACATTTTCTGAAAGAGGTTACTTGTTTTTTCACTAGAATTTACAGAGTAGTGGCTTACAACTGTTTTCATAGCCCACAGTATCTCAGCTGTTAAAACTTCATCACGTACAACATAACTTGACATCATTCCAGATGTTGTTGGTTTTTGTGCTGGTGGTAGAGGTGGGGGAGGTGGTACTACCATATCCGTTGTATTTAACGGCTTATCCTCTGCACTGCTGGAAGGTGCAACCTTCCCAAAATGGACATCAAGAGGTTTAATTTCCTGCTTTACTTTGACAGACAACTGATGTTTCAACTTATGTTTTTTTCCATTGGCGTGACTAACTAAAGATTTCTTCCCCATATTTCCTAATTCAAAATTGTAGCCACATAACATGCAACGGGCTTTAGTTTCTGAATTTGGGTCTACCCCAACCCAGCTGGAGAATGCTGGGTCTTTAATCCAGTCTTTGTTGAATTTTGTTTGTTTGCTACTCATGACTATGAAAGTGTATCATTCACAAGATAGTGTCCTCAAAGCAAGTTAGTTTGTGAGAGAATATAAGCAGAGGTTACAAAAGCTCCAAACACCAGGTTAGATTAGTATATAGCAGAGGAAAGCAATTTTGGAATCATTCATATCATCACTTGTATAAGAAAAAAAAGAAGTTGTACATCTATTCTCACCTTAATTAAAAATAGTTAACTTTGCTTTGACTTTAAAGAACCTAAAGAGAGTGGTGGGTTTACATATCAAACTTCTTTGACAGGAAAGACAAGTTAGTATCTCAACAACTCTCCACAGGTTCAAGGAAGAAAACAAGAGTCAACTATTTCTCATGTTTCCAAATAAGTTTTGTTATGGACAAGTTAGTGAAAAGGTAAGGAAATTGGAAACAAATACTTTTGTAGCTTTATTCATAGTTAAGGGCCTGTAATAAGTTTTTAGCTTCTTTTTTGATTATTTCATAGACACAGAAATTATTTTCTCTCCAGGAAAAATGTACTTTGCCACAAAATTCTTAGTGAAAAAATGACAAGATCTTTCTTAGTCATAATATAATGCAGCTGTGACCTTTGAAAATCTTCCACATTTAAAAAGAAATGTTAGCTGGGGAGGCAAGGGGCGCCAATCCCTTCAGTTTCTTCTGAAAGAATAATTTGACAAATGCAATACTTTAGAGGACAAGACATTATTATCTACTATCATTCATTAGAATAAGCATTAAGTAAAAGCCAAACAGGAAGAAACTGCCTTAGCCTTTATTCTTTTGTTTTTTTCTCTTCATGGACATATTTTTTCAAAATTCCCTGACTTTTCCCTGACTTTTGCTGAAATTTCAAAATTCCCTGACCAATGTCAGAATTCCCTGACAATTCCCTGACCTTGAAAAAAAAAAAATTCCCTGACTTTTTCCCTGACCGTGGACACCCTGTAGTGGGTCTGGCATAGGTAATGAGGTACCAATCACCTGAAAAAGCTATAGGATAGAGCCGTCATCTAGTCTGCGCCCCGACTAAGATCATACCCTGAAGAGGATTGCCAAGTTGCTGTATTGGTTTGTTCATTCTGTGTCGTCTGATCTGGGTCCCCTCTATTTGCCAAATCAATACATAGGGTAAATACTTCATTTTCCAGAATTACTTTTAAAGTAGAACAAAGGAACATTATGTAAACAAGGTACAGCCCGTTTTCAGGATTTTTTTTTCAGCAAAATCCCTGTTCAAACAGCATTTTATTCTTGCAAACCAGATAGGGAAATCCTGGATTTTACCCTGGGATAGAAATTCTTTTCTTGCACACCAGATAAAGAAATCCTGGGTTTTACCCTGGGATAGAAATTCTTATCCTACCCGGGTAATCCTACCCAGGGTAAGAAAAAAAAATCGAGAATTCTCACGTGTTTGATATACACTGGTTGCATAGGGCGTCACGTACGCCATGGTTGAGGTCACTGAACGTCACGGTAATGTCATCGCAATATGGCGGACGTCTTCAATCGATGACTGCATCATTAAAGATCCACGTTCAGAAATGAAAGTTATGCGCAAAGAAAAAAAAAAAAAAAAAAAAAAAACTATCATGGATGTGAGGGGAAGATAGAAAAAATCCGTCTCTCGGGATCACAATCTGACATTACGCAAGCCTCGTGATGCCAGACAGTGATCCTCGGCACGGATTTTTCTATCTATCCCACACACCTATGATAGACGGAGGCATTACGAAAACAAGCCTATTCAAACATACTGAAAATTTTACCACCAAAAAAATGAAAAATTTCAGATAAAAATTCTGATATTTTTCATTATTCTGCTCAAAACATAGATTGTGGGTACTCGTTAGAACCGCCTCAGTGAGGCGGTTCTAACGAGTACCCACAATCTCTGTTTTTGATCAGAAATAAGAAAAATAATGTATACCCCTGTAAACCCCGGCTTTACTATATAAAAGTGGGGTTTGAGGGGTTCAAAATTATATAGGCATGTTTTCGTGATGGATATTTACTCTTAAATGGTGAATATCATAAATATTTTCATCGAATGTAATGAAAACATCAGTATTTTCATGAATGCTTCTCACTCGTGAAAATTTGCATGGTTTCATTACACGAGATGAAAATATTTATGTTCACTGAAAAACAGATTTTTTTTTTTTTTTATTTAACTGTTTACATGCCAATGCGCGCTTCTGACGTCAAATTACGTTGCCAAACTAAACATGAATGCCATAGCGTCGATGTTCAGTCCTTTAAAACGTGAAGCGCTGGAGAGACAAAACAAAATCGGCAAATCAAAGTAGTCTTGTTACCAAAATGTTCCTTACATTCTAAGTGAGAACATGAATACCAACACTGTATAGAAGTTAGAGGAGTTCAAAAAATCGAAGTGGGATCGGTGTCTGTTTGGAAAACAATGAAGACAACCGAAGTATCCGAAACTTATTTCCGAAACGAAGAGTGAAAATAACACGACCATGTTATTTTTCACCAAAAAAAACAAACAACAAAAAAAAAAGGCTTGTATCAACAGAGGGTCTGGCCCTTTATTTGAATTGACAATATGTAAAGTTGACAATAACCCAGCTAGCATTCTACGTAAATCTACATCGGGCCGTCATCGGCCCGTCAGCTACCCTGACGGGCCGATGACGGCCCGATATAGATTTACGTAGAATGCTGACTGGGAAAATTCTAAAATAATCAGCCACATATCATTTTCTTGATCATATTCACCGCCAATCATCATCCTTTTACTGTTTGAATTGAGGCGGACTTGTAGGGGAATAAGCTGGATTATTATAGACGCCACCAGTTGGCAGCGCGGGTGGACACACCGTCTGATAGGCTGGTGGAGGAGGCATGTATGGCTGACCGAAAGGCTGCCCATAAGGCTGTCCACTGGAACCCGTTACCATTGGCTGCATCGTTGGATAATCTGAAAACAAGAAAACGAAATCTCCACTGACCGTCGAAGTAACATTTGGATTTATCGCGTTAGATTTAAGTCTTAAAAGAATAAAAATAAACATTGGGAATACATCACGAAAACATACTTATATAATTTTGATGCTCTTAAACCCCACTTTTATATAGTAAAACTGAGGTTTACAGGTGTATACACTACTTTTCCTATTTCTGCTCAAATGCATAGATTGTTGGTACTCGTTTGAATCACCTCGGCGAGGCGGTTCTAACGAGTACTCACAATCTATGTTTTGAGCAGAAATGTAAAAAAAAAAATATCAGAGTTGTTTTTCTTTTCTGAACGTTTTCAGTTTTTGGAGGTGAAAATTTCTATATATTTGAATAGGCATGTTTTCGTAATGAATGTATCTTGATAGAACATGCATTTTGAAGAAAATCTGATGAAAGATCATGACGCTTTTAGGTTACAAAGCTTTTGTCAAGGGCTTCGCGATTTTGATCATTTAATGAAATTCTAAACATTGCACGATCCACAGAAAAGTTAAGCGATTGAAAGTTGACTTGTTAGTCCGCCCGTCTGTCCGTCCAAGGTCAGCTAGCGAAAATTGCCAATGCGCTTAAACCGTTGGGAATGTTTTGATAATTTTTGGCATACTGAAAGATACCGACGAGATCTAGCCAATATGCTTGCCAAATGCCCTTTTTTCTTCATTGATCAAGGTAATGCCGAAGTAAAATATGGAAATCACCGTAGGTCCAACCATATGGGATCTTTTGATAAAATTTTGTATATACGTTAATTTTGACAAGATCCAGACAAAGGGATTGCCAAATGCCACTTTTTTTGACCGAGGCCAAAATGACAGCGAAAATACCTATACATTGTAACTCTTGAAACCTTAGGAATCTTTTAATTTTTCGCAGATAGATTAATACAGACAAGATCAAGCCAATGGGCTTGCCAAATGCCAATTTTCAAAGAACGATTTGATAAAATGTTATATACACATTAGTAGTGCATTACGAAAACATGCCTATTCAAACATATAAAAAATTGTACTTCCAAAAACTGAAAATTTTCAAATAAAAAAAAAATCTGATATTTTTCATATTTCTGCTCAAAAAATAGATTGTGGGTACTCGTTAGAACCGCCTCGGCTAGGCGGTTCTAACGAGTACCCATAATCTATTTTGTTTTAGCATAAATAAGAAAAAAAAAACAATGTATACCCCATGTAAATCCCAGTTTTACTAAACAAAAGTGGGATTTAAGGGGTTCAAAATTATACAGGCATGTTTTCGTGATGACAAGAGCTAGTCAAAGGAATTGTCAAAAGCCCGAGATTACAGTGTAAGTAGAGGCACAGGCAAGAATGAGGCGGGTCGTTCAAGTTTCAATTGGAATATTCTTCCTGGCAGAAAGCAGTGCGATTTCCATGCAAAATCAATAACTGTCTAGAGAAGAAACCATGTACACAGACAGGTAAATAAATTACATTTTGTCTCTTTATATTCATAACGTCTGTATTAAAATGATAATTCTAACATATAAACGTCTATCCAAACGATAGTTTGTTAAAATAAAAAAGCAGATAACATTTAGACGACAAATGTCGTCTGAAATTTGGCGCCGAAAGAGTTAAAACTATCAATTAACTTGATATGATAGTTTTCCTAGTACTGTTTCAAATCAACGTTTAATTTACTTTCTTTCTAGAAAATATAGAATGTTTCACTTCCTGTGGAGTATGGATAGACAGACAGACACATGGACGGACATTCTTTAAGGGGAATGGATACACTTTTAGGTCCATCATCAACCATTATTGCATTAAAAAGCAGTGCCGCACGTTATTAACAGCTGTGCATTAAGCGGCGAAAAGCCGTGTATTAACGAGGCAATTCACGCGCTGTTAATGCACGGCTACGCAACTTTCAATATGCTCGTACCGGGGCCACAAAATAGTGGCCGTCACGAGATGTGTACTGCCCGGCCCTAGAACGAGTATAGTCCGTGGAAATTGCGTTTGCGAGACATCAGTGAAAAGGCGAAACAAAATAATGCAAGAAATAACGCAAAATGTAGCAAATGTTTTCAGTTTTTATGCAATAATAGCGATCGAGCATTGTTTTTAAATGCATTAACATTCGCCAAGTCCCTTGGGAGGTGTAGAAAACCGAGGCCGAATCAGACACGATAAACGAGCCATCAGCGTTCCAGCTATTGAGGTTTACTGTACTTGTTTAGGCACATTTTAATAAATTGCAGCACCTATGGTATATATATAAACATTTAGAAAAAAAAAATATATATATATATATATAACCAGCAAATTCAGAGAATTTATGTACCCCGCCTTTGAAAACTCCTCGGAAAATGAGCAGGTCAAAAAGTAAAACAAAATAATCTGAGGATTATGTCTAAACCACATGCACATCTTCAGACCATATAGCATATGTCTACAAAATTTAAAAAAGATCGGTTGAAACTTTTAGGAGGAGTTGAGCACACAAGATACCCACCTTATATAGACACTATTCAAGCAAAAAGGACTAAATTTCCGCACAAAACAAACAAAAAAAAACAAAAAAAAAAAAAAAAACAAAAAAAAAACAATAAAAAATTTCGGTTAAAAACTATAGATATATGTAATGTCAGAGTGGGACGGAACCACGGAAGCGCGAATACTTTTCTTCGAAATGTCGGATGACAACTAAACCAAACAAGGAAATAGCACAGAAAATTAAGACCTGAACTCAAACCAACATATCAAGAAACACGACTATTTTATGACTCAGAACTAAAACTACAAGCACTGTCCCTACGGAATGTATGATTCTTACTTGGTGGTTCAGGTATCGATTTAGCCCTTTGCACTTGACCGGATCTTCCCGTGTTTTTGATACAACAACAGATAAACCGCATGTACATCTTCAGACCATGAGAAAATGCATTTAAGTTTAAAAAAGATCGGTTCAAGCATATATGAGAGATGTTAAACAAACAATATATGCACTGTCAGAGTTTTTTTTTTTTTTTCTTTTTTTTTTTTTTTGAAGGGTTGTGTGTGTGTGTGGGCGGAACCACGGAAGCGCGAATACTTTTCTCCGAAAAGTCGGATGACAACTAAATCAAACAAGAAAACAAAAGATTAAAACCTGAATTCAACTGAATACAACAAGACAAAAAGACTATTTTAAGACTGAGAACAATAAGTACAGACATAGCCCCTAACGAATGAACGATTCTTACTTGGTTGTCCAGGTGCCGTTTCTGCTCTTGTGGTCCTCAGCACATGACCGGATCTTCCTTTCTTTTTGATACAACAACAAATAACAGAGATGATAGTACTTATGATGAGTACCAAAGTGAAAATTGCAACGACGATTCCAACAAGTCCTTCGGCCTCAGAGCAACATACCGCGTCCCAGTCGTCACCACAACAGCCGTGTTCGCAGTAGTAGGTTTCACGATAACGTTCATTGTAGCAGTAATAATTAGCAAAGACCCCTGTAGAAAAAAAAATACAGTCGACTCTCGTTATCTCGAATTCCAAGGGACTCACTGAAATACTTCGAGATATCCGCACCTCGACATACCAGAGTTGAGAGAGTGAGGAAAACAATAAATTGAACAATCGCATTTAACAAATGAATGTGTAATTTGACTCCTGAAGTTATATATATATATATATATATATATATATATATATATATATATATATATATATATATATATATATATATATATATATATATATATATAAAATAATGTGGAAAAGAGGAGAAATTGCTCCTTGGGAGCAATTTCTCCTCTTTTCCACATTATTTTGTTACCTGTTGTCATAGTTTCATGTTAAAACAGGGACCAGATTTTCACTTCGAGATAAGCGGTAATTCGAAATAAGCGAGTTCGAGATAACGAGGTTCGACTGTATAAATGAGCCAGCGTATGACCACACCTACAATAAGACCAGTCTCGCAAAGACTCTGATCAGCCTGTATATCCACCGACTATGGCAATGGCCCTCGTGTATTCCTCTATTAATAGCCCGGAGGCTGTAGAAGTCACATGCGATCAGCAAAGACTAATCAGACTTCGCAGATGCGCAGGCTGATCTTAGTCTTCGCTTGTCGCACAGGCCTTATTGTAGGCCAAGCCTCTTTATACTAACACTCGATAAAACGACAAAATTTGGAAAAAAAAAAAAAAAAAAAAAAAAGAAAAAAAAAAAGTGATAACTGTACTGACACAAAAGCTTCATTTAAGCGGGTACATTCAATAAGGAATTATGCAATGACACTGTGTTTCATACTTCAAGAAATAAATGTTTTGGATATTTATTAGAATTGCTTGACCAGGGCAATTCTAACAAATATCCAAAACATGTGTTCCATAAGGAAAATAGAGGATCTTACATGAGTGGTCATTTAATATGAAATTTATGAAACGAGTTTGGGTAATTTCTGTATTTTGCGAGCTTTAGCGAGCAAAATACAGAAATTACCCAACGAGTTTCATAAATTTCATATTAAATGACCACGAATGTAAGATTCTGTTTATCACATGGCCCTTCCGATGACAAAAAATGCACAAAATATATTTTTAAAGATAACGGCTTTCCATAGCTAAGCGGAACAAATCGCTACCAAGAATTCAATAGTACTGCGCAACAAAAATAGTTCGCATAAGTACCGAAAATAACTAGAAACAAGATAAATATGCCATTTGTTAAACTGAAGGAAATAATGATGATTTTTGTTTGAGCTAATAAATATCAAGGGTGACAACCTACGTCATAGCAAGGATATCGGAACCACTTGGATAGTCGCCATATTGATGCGAATAAGGTAAATAAATTGCTTCAAACTATGCGTCTACATAACGATTATACAGAAGACATAGTTTAGCTGGTGACAGTAAATATTTTTGCCCCACTGGTGAATGAGTTTTGCCTAGAAACAATGTTAAAGCTTCAAACACTTCAACAAAGTGATTCGTATCGGTACTGTCAACGCATGTTTTGCACTGACGTCGAAAACACTTTTGATCAAAATTACTTTCTGTAGCTATTTTACTCGATTTGCCTGTTGTGATTTGCAAATATTACCTTTGTGGTAAAAGAAGCAATGTTTCTGCACATGATTAAATGTGAGATATTATTTAAAAGCAAAGAAATGCTTTGAACGATGTCGTAAACACGTACGATGGCACCGATCTCGAACACACATATAAACAAAAAAAACTGATACCATGTAAAAAAGCTGTTACTCCCTTTATAAAATCTTTAAGAAACAGGACTGACGCATATGTTTGCTTATTCTTGTCTTGTAGGCCACTCAACCCTGTAGTTCAATGTTTCGTTCGTCTTTTTTGTACATAGTGAACTAATGAAATTCGACTGGTGATTTGGCCCCCGTACGCTCATAAATTAAATTACGTGAAAAAGCTGAGAGTGTGCCTGAATATCAACAAAGCTCACTGTAGATGTTTGGTGAACTTCGTCACAGCTGTCGTCTTTTAGATGATGTTACAGTAGCTCATGCTTTCTCTTTTGTTTCACAGACATTCTGATTAATTATTCTGACTATATAGTAGTATCGCGCCATGCCGACACATTATGTTTGTTTAAACATATTTTATTGGCTAACAAGAGCGAAAGGGTTGGACCATTATGGTTGGAACACGATTATTGTGGCTGATAGGTACTACACTGTTAGCTTCAACGTGTCGTTAACATCCTGTTGTGGTTTTCATTTATTTAAGAACGATATTACCACTTTAGTAGCAGTCGCAACTTACATTACCTTTCATAATTAATTGCCATAAAACTCATTCCCGCTACAATTAACGATTGTGTCGAAGTAACGCGGTAGCATAAGACGGCATTTCAACGACACGTTAATTGCTGTGGCAAAACAGAACACCATAGTTACATTGTATATTAGCCGGACTGCAGGATACAAAGAAGATGATAACTAGCTACACGTCGTTGTGGCCAACAGTGAGAAAACAGTGGGTCAGTAAAAAGGGTTATCAATAACACTTGTTTGTTATCTTACATGTAAATAAGGCACCACGCTATCCTGTAATTTAGTCGTTGGTGGTCATGTCTGTTTGACGCAACCCTCATTTCAATATGACGCTCGTCTTAGCAAATGAATGCTATTCGTCAAAACGATTTCTACATTACGGTTAAACGTTAGAAATCGTCGGAAAATATGCAGGAAATAGGCATCTACAGGGTGTCTCATAATATCTGATACCATTTTCCGAGGTAGAAATTTTTCCTATGAAAACGCTTTATATATCATTTTAAAGCAGGAATATTTAAGTCCTAAATGGTAGGTATTTAATAACATATATTTTTTCATCTGTTCTAAATTTCCCAAACGTCCGGAATTTTTGCGCATTTTTGAGTAGACGTCAATTTGTGCATATTTTATGTTCATATTATGACTTACATTTCAGACAATCAGTCAATGGTCCACGTACAATAAAGCCATTCCTTTGTATTCTCTGAAATATTTTAGTCCAGCTACTCCAATAGATATTAGAGTATATTGCCTGCAGTTTCCTTACTTCAGTTTTAGGAAAGACGTTTCGTTTGAAATGGGAGAAGTTCAGAAACGTAAGGCAGGATATTGACGTAAAATGACCAGAAATTGACATCATTTCGAATATGTGCAATATTATTGAACGTCTGAAAATTTTATAAGCGATAAGATATTATCTAGTAATACCTTACCTGAAACACTTATATATACCTGCTGTAAAATTATATAAAACCCGTATACCTCATTTATGTGTACCATCATTATTAGTACAAGTGCAGGTAGAAAATCATTCAAGTTAAAAGCGTGTTTTTCGTGTAATTACACCACAAAACTAATCAATAGGATTCATAAATCAACAAGAGATGGATTTTATGTAAGATAACACCCTCGTAACAGTACATTCTCCCCCAATAAAGGCCTCGGCACCGCCTAGGTTTTTATTGCGGAGAATGTACTGTTACTCGGGTATTATCTATTACATATTACATATTACGTGCGTCAACATGTGCTTTCATAAAAATGGTATAACGTCGGTAAATGGTAGCATATATTATGAGACACGACGTTATGACACTACTTAACGCGGCATTCAAGTAATAAGTCACGTTATTATATGCCCCACTTAAAATAACCATTAGTTTTTAGTGAGATAATTTTCTTACCAACGATAGTGCTGATATGACCTTTTCATGTTTTAACAGTGATGATATTACTTTTGCAGTGACGTCACCGTAACGTTGTCACCATCCAATCAAATTACAAAAATGTATGGTTCGATGTCACATAACGTGAGATGACGTCGTCAGAACGTCACGTGACAGTTTGGTGTATTCTTATGCAAATTAGTTTAAAACGCTTTACTTTTGTTTTAATGATAAATTATTGAAAAAGGTATGTAATAAACAAAATATTTAACAGTGTTTCCTTGATATGAAAATTATTTCACTCAGGAATACTGCGTACTCATTGTTTACCGAATCATCACCACTCGTTCGTGACATTATTTTCATGTCAGGAAAACACAGTTAACAATTTTCTATCTACCAACGTAGTGCGAGTTGGATGGCGCCGCATGCAAACATATACATGTACTGTCCACGTACACAGCAAATACTTTGAAAAACATAAACAAAAACATGCAATATTTCCGTTCTGTATCATGTGAGAATGTAAATATTTGGCTGATTTTACACATATTGCTGCAGATGGGGAACTCATTTATTTTTGCTATGTCATCGCGAATAAATATTTAGTAATTAGCATGCCAAAACCGTGGCGTTCATCAGCGATACAACACGGTAAGCATATTTCTTTAGCAACCTTGCGTGGAATTGGATGAAATCAGGCCACAGTATGAGTAGACAATATATTCACGACATAAAGCTCTATATTTGGCAAGTTGGGACCGGGACGTTTTTGTCTGTTACTCACATGCACCTGTTGGGCTGGAAGAGTATGACCGATATCTGTGCCGTCATGAATGTTTACGATATCAAAATTGGAATTTGAATGCTCTAATCAATTTTCCGTCTGAAAATCATGGTTATGAAATCGAACTAGGGACAACTGTTGACTAAAATAACACAAATATCAGTAATATTGGTGCTATTAGCTGTAAAAATACGTTTTTTGGCAAAAGTGCACACTATATCTCTGCTAAAATCGTCCTCGTGTCTCCCACCTGTTCGACTTTGTCGAGGTGTTTACAAAATCAGCGGCATTTCTGGACTCGATTGTTATATCTGCTGTCCAGGTTTGTTGTCAGGCACCGACTAAACTGTTTAGTTTTGGTATACATTTATTTGTATTATTTTACGAGCGGAAAAACTTACTTTGCATTTCAAATATGGCGGCCGTTAAAATGGTTCCGATATCCGTGCTATGACGTAAGTTGTTACCCCTGTAAATATTTCATTTGAATAAATCAATTCAAAACTAAATATTCCTTTTAACAACGTCATTCAGCGAGTCAATACGTCACTGAGAATGAGTAGGGAAATCCCCCACAGTCAGCTGTCGTATTTAAAGGTCACTGACCTTGATCAATATAGTTTTATGCCGAGGTTGACACACTCAAGTAAACGACAGATTTCAAAACTATAAAACATTTAACTGCAGTTTGGATTTTAATTTGACACATTTATTGACTATCTGAGCCATGTCATCCTCCAATGTTTTTTGGAGGAGGTGATTTTTTTTTCATTGACGGTTTGACGATATCGATGTTGAGATCTCTATCGTTCATCTCAAAACATCTCAAAACTGAAGGCAGGATCTGTTTCAAAAGTAAAAGTTGTATCGGCGAACGCGGACACCATCTTGGTTGCTATCAATAAGCGGTGTAATACGAATATTAATGAGGGTAATTAGGCTAACCAATGGGAAGCCTTGCAGGTGTTATAACACGTGTGGTTATATGATTTTTATGACATGGGTTATTTCACTGAATAACGTGACGGTCATGTGATAAATTAGAATAAAACAAGGCATTTCTTTCGTATCATTCCGCTCATCAGTGATTCTTTACAACGGCAAATCCATTCTAATGGCAACATCTTTAGGGACAAATGCTGTCATTGTGACGAGGACTCATTGTAAATACAGTCGAATTTCAATGGCTCGAACCCCTTTGGGACCATGAAAAATGTTCGAGACAGCGGTAGTTCGAGCCACGGATGGTTACTATTAGTGCCATACCAGGAGGCATAATGGAGATAATTATCGGATATCTTTTCAATGTTCTATATTATAAACGTATGTTGTGTGTACACATTAGAATCGCCTCAGAATCGCCTCATCGAGGCGATTCTAATGAGTGCACACAGCATACATTTGCAAGATAAGAGAAGAAAATCTGCCTAAATTATCCGTATATCGTATTTGGAGGAAATCCCTGCGGACTCAAGAACGCGTTCGACTCATCCATGGTAAACGAGCCATCGGGGTTCGAGCCATTGAAGTTCTACTGTAATAAATATGATTCGCATCATATGAAAATGTGCTCTCGGGCAATGTGCGGACAAGGAAAGCCAAGATTAGCGAGGGTTAGTGGCAGTGCGTGCAATGTGCATATTCGGACGAGGACCCAGATCAGCCGCATCCACACAGGTTTTTTAGGATCTTCGTCGTCAGATTATGGATTTACTGGCTAGGCCTACTATCGAATATAGGCTACAGGTACGGTATCATTGATCACGCGTTATTTTTTATTTATTTATTTATTATTTTTTAATTTTATTTTATTTTATTTTGATTATTTTTTTTTGCATATATCACAAAGCCACCTTTTCCCGTGGCTTGGCTCATAATTCTTTCATCCCTGAGTTTCTGAAACTGCACTCTTCCATCTTCGAGTTTGGACCGGTCCATTGCTGCAAATAGGGGTTCTGTCCAAAATCAAAAGTAGAATGCCGAACAGCGTAGTTCCTGATGAGACGCTTCGTTATCTGGATCTACACTGTTTACATAAGTCATTACGAAAAACTACCTTACAATTGATGCGATTCATTTTATCTGAATCTAATAAAATTTAAACATGTAGCACAAAAATCTATATAGAGCAGTAAGAAGAAGTTCGATTTTCTGTATTTATATGTACACTCTTGTTTTCAATTTTATGTTAAATGTATTACTCATGTTTCACACATCTAATTGAGTAGTAGATCTACGGCATCTAGGTAACATCTTGATGATCCATTAGGAGAAGAACTATATAAGCATATTTGCTTACGTTCCAATCCTGTTCACATTTATATTATCACATGTTTGTTATATGCTGTACAAAGAGATTTGAAATAAATATGCTTAAACCAAAAACTACCTATATAATTTTGATCCCCTTAAACCCCACTTTTATATAGTAAAATTGGGGTTTACAAGGGTATACATTATATTTCTTATTTCTGCTCAAAAACATAGATTGTGGATACTCGTTAGTACCGCCTAGGCGAGGCGGTTCTAACGAGTACCCAAAATCAATCTATGTTTCGAGCAGAAATATGAATAAATATTAGAATTTTTAACTGAAAGCTTATATAACTACCATCATACCAAATATAAACCAAGTCCACCGTGTGGTTTGGAAAATATGAGGTTTAAAAACTTAAACAAAAAACTTTAACATTGGGTGGACGCTGACTCCGACGCCGACGCTGGGGTAGTGCAATAGCTCTTCTTGGATTTTTTTTTATAGGTAATTAAGGTAATTTATTTCACGTTAATTGAGATATAAACAAATTTTACATATAAACAAGGTCTATCTTCTGGTATGAGCTTAGAAGTCTCCGACCAGTCTTTGTAACTACGCAGCCTGATCTAAAATGGGAGTCTCTCAAGAAAAGGAGAAGAGACAGAAGACTGATTCTTTTGTATATAAAGGTCTAAAGGGTGCTGCCAGCATTCCAACAGATGATCTTATTCTCTTCCCCCCCCCCCCCCCCCCCCCCCCCCCCCCCCCACCCTCCCACCTTCACCCGGGAAATTCACAGGCAATATCTCAGTGAAGTTCTTGGACGGGTTGCGCGCGTGTGTAGTGTGGTTGGTCGTATCGGTAGTAGCGTCTTCTTCCGTGTTCATCCTTGTTGTTACGTCTGTGTTCATCGTTTATTTCCGTTATGAACAGTCAGGGTTTAATAAAATATCATTTTTCAGTAACACGATTTTTTTGTTTCATATACAACAATTCTTCTTAAAGCGTCATACGAAAATGACTCTGAAAGATGCCGATAAATCTCCTGTAGAGTACCCTTATCAGATTTAGATGATCTTATTTCTCATTCCATGAGAAGAAAAGATACGATATAATTATAAATCAACGTGAACTTACCGTCCAGCAAAGTAGTCCAAATGAGAAAACAGATAAACGACAAAGTCTCCATTACTTCAAGTCCGGTTTTCGCTTCCTCGTAAGACCCTTCAGTTAAAATAGTAAGTTGCCATTTTCAATTCCATATGACATTTCTGTGTATTATGATAAGTTTATTTTAGATATCAATTCGAATTATAATGCCGGACCATTCAACATTACAGGAGAGAGCGTTGACGTAATGCATCGTGTAGTCTACGCTACCGATAACTTACGTCACTACGTTATAAACGTCATTTAGACAGATGCCGTCTTATAGCGCCATTGAGACCAGACAGGCAACTCTGTGACTGCGTATATGTCACACAAACGAATACGTAACAAATGTGTTACATATGCGTACAATTGTTAATGTGTTACGTTTGCGTACAGCTGTACGCATATCGAGGGTTGAGCGCAAGACTAGCGTAAGTCAGATGGTTGTTTTTCCCCAAACCTAATCTCCTCACCATGAAGGCGTTATGAAGATTACAACATTTCTTTCTGTAAACAATGAAAATTTAGGTGCCATTGCTCGTATGAGCAATGGCACCTAAATTTGCATTGTTTACAAAGGGGTCCAAGTTGCCCCTAAACAAGGGTTGCAAAAATATGTTTGAGTTACCATAGTCTTGCGCTCAACCCTCGATATGTAACATGGGAACAAGTTAGTTTGAGGTTTTCGTATGATATGTACGAACCATTATGTAACATCTGTTCATTCCTTGAAGTAGCGGTCACTATATCGGAAACGTTTACTGTGACCGACTTGTTTCTTACTATGCATGTTTTTATTTGACCCTATTTACAAAAACAACGCTTTGGCATGTTGCCCAAACTTTTATGTTTAATGTAATGTACTACGTGTATTAAAAGCTCACCTGGAGTTTTGCTCCAGGTCAGCTTATGCCGTCGCTTGTTGTCCGTCGTCCATCCGTCCGTTAGCTTTATACAACTCCTGCAGCACCTCTCTGTGTCGTCACTGTTTAAATATATATGACCAGTGTCACTCTAAAAAGGACACTTGGACTTTAAAAACAGAGTAGACCCAGACCAGCGCGGCTTCTGATGTACAGTCTTTTATTCTGTATCAAAGACACAATGCAACAGTATCGATCTTTCTTTGCAATTTTATAAGACGTGAAGATTTCGTATTGTTTGCACATGTGTAAATTTCGACATATGGCATTCATACGCATATGTAACCGTTACATATGCATACAATTGTGCAACCATTAGGAAAACACGTCTATTCAAATATACTGAAAATTTTATCACCAAAAAATGAAAATTTTCAAAGAAAAATGCTGATTTTTTTTTCATTATTCTGCTCAAAACATAGATTGTGGGTACCCACAATCTATGTTTTTGAGCAGAAATAAGAAAAATGATATATACCCCTGTAAACCCCAGTTTTACAATATAAAAATGGGGTTTAAGGGGGTCAAAATAATATAGGTATGTTTTCGTGATGTCATTTGTTACGTATTCGTTTATGTGACATATGCGCACTCACACAGTTCCAATTACCGCATTATGTTGCTATTACAATGCTTTGGGATATTACTACAGTCGAACCTCGATAGTTTGAACACCGATGGCTCGTTTACCATGGCTAATTCGAACTCGTTTTCGAGTCCCTACGAAGTTCTTCTGATAGCTCAAGAAAACAAATATTTAGGGAAATTTTCTTATTTTATCATGAAATTGTATGTTGTGTGTACTCATTAGAATCGCCTCATCGAGGCGATTCTAATGAGTACTCACCATACAATTATTGTGTAGAAAATCGAAAAAAAATCCTAAATTATCGCCATTTGCTTCCCGACTTAGCACCATAATTAACCCTCAATGGATCGAACCACCCATGTCTCGAACAATTTTCTATGGTCCCAAAGATGTTCAAGCCATTGAAGTTCGACTGTTGTTCTCTGAACCTTAACCCATTTACGTCGAGTAGACACTTGTACTTTTATTGCAAACAGTGGAGACCCTGATCAGACGCTGCGATCTCCGATCTATATTTTTTTGCCAATGTCCCTTTTATGGAATGCTAGGCATAAATGGGTCAAATTTTAGGAGTCTCAGGAAATAGAAAACAACAAATTCAAATACAGTCGAACTTCAATGGCTCGAACACTTTTGGGACCATGGAAAATTGTTCGAGCCATGGATAGTTCGAGCCAATGAAGGTTAATCATGGTGCCAGGTCGGGAAGCAAATATCGCTAATTCTGGGAAATCTATCGGTCTTCTACACAATAATTGTATGTTAAGCGTACTCATTAGAATCGCCTCGAAGAGGCGATTCTAATGAGTGCACACAACATACAATTTTGTGATAAAATAAGAAAATTTCCTTAAATATTTGTTTTATTAAGCTATCGGAAGAATTTCGTAGGGACTAAAAAACGATCTCGAATTAGCCATGGTAAACGAGCCATCGGTGTTCGAGCTATCGAAGTTTGACTGTACCTGGAGACAACTCAACATAGCTGACGAGATCTGACACTGTTGGGTCTACCTAGATTAGAGGTAAAGAGATACTTGATTCAGGGCTCAAGATTGCAGATACGCCCAGCGTAGACTCAGATCAGCTGCATATCCGCACAGGCTGATCAGCGTCTTCGCAGTCCCCATAAAGACACTTTGGATCCTTGGCTACCAACAGAATACACTGCGAAGACTGATCAGACTGCACGGATGCGCAGTCTTATCTTTTCTTCGCTGGGCGCATCTGAAATATTGTAGGAAATGCTGTGTCCGACTCATGTTCGGTGGAAATTACGAAGAGCCTCTTCTCGCCATGCGGCTCTAACAGGTCTACAAGTATAGTTGTTACAGTAACTGTCCAGAATTTTCAAATACCATTACCCTTTGTTGCATTTGAGCGGCAACTGGATAAAATGTACTTTCGAAAATGTGCATCCAGCAAAGACTCAGATCAGCCTGCGCATCTGCACAGTCGGATTAGTGTCTACGCATACATGTACCGCCTCAAGAAATTTTGGATCTTAGCTATTCACAGAGCGTCCATGGCCTGCGAAGACACTGATCAGACTGCGCGGAAGCTTTCGCTGTGCCAACATTTCTAAAGGTACATTTTCTTGTTAGGACTCACTTATTCTGAACATGTTCAGTTTGTTTTGACCACATGGAACTCATTACGTATCTATAATAAGCAGGGTGAATGGCAAATGCCAAAACACTGTTTCCTGAGGCATATGTATCCAAATACGATATACGTATAAGACGGCAAGCGTCTTCACATCGGCATGGTTTCTATAGATCTATTTTTTATACTGAAATATAGATATGGGTTCCCTTTTTGTATGGTACGGCTGAAGTAACTTTAACAAGATAACTCAGTGTATTTGAGAAATAATTTTAATATAAAATAAACATTTTAAAACAATGAAAATATCACAGCATGATTATTTTTAATTATTTCACTTAGCCCTTGTTTTGAGGAACCCGGGTATACCCTGCTTTGCAAACAGTGTAGATCCAGATCCGTTGGCTTCTGAAGAAGCCAACTGATCTGGATCTGCACTGTTTGTCATTAAGTATGTTAATTTGTACCAACAACCTGAGTCAAGTAATCTGATTGGCTGGAAATTAGAAGTGGGCATGACATCTTAATTTATTCAGCATGACAAGTGTTAGAATTATAAATATAAATATTAATTTGAGCAGTATCACACTGCAACAGTGCTTAACATGTAAGATGAAAGGTTGAGACCAGATGAGCTTGCAATCAATGCAGCCTGACCAGATCATTTCCCTTTTGTCTCTCTCCTTTCAACATCTTACAGAAAGTGTTTATTTTTGCCTGGCGCTTCACGCATAAGAAGTAAATTTGCAATTTTTTGTCATGAATCAACCCACTTTCTACGAACAAAAAGTTTTATTCTATTTACTGGTTTTAAAACAAATCGAAATATTCCTTTTTCCCATAGTAAAAATGGCTGCAAATTATGCAAGAATCGATAAAGTAGGTAATTTGGATGCAGGTTTTAAACAAGTTAAACTTTCTGAAATTTTCACTCTTTCATTATGTAATTTGAGTGATTAAAATCAGTAATGAAAAGCAAAACATATTTCTAATGAAATTTTCTCAAAAATCCAATTTCCTATGGAAATTGCATAGGTCAGACCCAATTTCGTCCGTACACTTAATTTTACAGTAAATTTTTGATAATAACGCGCAGAAACAGAAAAAAAAAAAAAAAAAAAAAAAAAAAAAAAGACAAATGGTTCCTGATAAGATAGGGCCAATCGGAACAAAATATTTTCCATCACGAAAACATACCAATACAATTTTGACCCTATTAAACCCCACTTTTATATTGTAAAATTGGGGTTTACAGGGGTATGCATTATTTTTCTTTTTTCTGCTCAAAGACATAGATTATGAGTACTCGTTAGAACCGCCTCGGCGAGGCGGTTCTAACGAGTACCCACAATCTATGTTTTTAGCAGAAATGTGTAAAATATTAGAATTTTTATCTGAAAATTTTCAGTTTTTGGTGGTGGAATTTTCAATGTATTTGAATAGGCGTGTTTTCGTAATGCATTTATAATAAAACGCCAAGTAACAAACGTCTTTCCAAAGGATGTCGAAACTACAATAGTAGATACATCATACAATCTGAGGAATCTTTAGATGAACAATGGAGACTTAAGCAGGCCACATGGATACACAACATAGTTTGAACCTTCGCCTTTTTGCAAATACGTTAAAAGGAACTGATATGCATCAAAGGGAAATAACTATGGCATTGAAATATTTACAGGCTTTCTTCTTCGGTGCTACTATTAAAGGAAAGAATTTGCCCCCTTTTTCCTTTTGGAGTAGACCCCTTTTTTAGAAAAGGCTTGGTGTATATGAACGGTTACAAGAAGTGACAAAATGTCTCCTTCGTAAAATGGCTGAAAATCTACCACCTAAATAAGTACAAAAGCAGTGATTAGAAATATTACAAATTAAATGCAACAATTCCAGCAAAGATTGCGCCAGCGCTCTCTAATCTGGACATATTTGAAACGTTTATGTATAATCTACAAAATTCGTATATTCAAAATTGAAACTTAACCCATAACACACCAAGCAAAGCAGACGATTCACATGGAATGTCAAGACTTTATTTTCTTTGGAAAAAAAAAAAGAAACAAAAAGAAAACCAGGATGTCGTCATTTGTATTTAAAACGAGTTGCCATGTATTTTGAATTGTGACCATTATAATAATGATGTAATATTCATAGTTTGATAGACTAGAAACTTATAGTTTACGTCTGAATAAAATTTCTGTTCTGTTCTGTTCTGTAGTTGTGATTGGCGCATACTTGGGGAAAGTACAGTAACTGAGCATTGCAGCACGTTCCAAAAGCGAATGACAGTGTTTGGCGTATTAATTGAGACTGGTGTTACCTCACCGATTTCTGCCTAAATGATCATGATCATATGAAGGCCTTGAGCCCCTTTGCAAAAGCACTTGGAGGTAATCTTTTCCAAAGAAAGAATAACTTAGGAGCATCTGTATATGTACGGTCTCTGAAAATACAGGCATGAGATAATGCCGTATTTAACACTAGTGATCGGAAACCTTAACTTCTTGCCATGCTTATTCTAAAAATAGAACAAAACTATTTTCTTCATGTTCTTTTATCTAAAATATTGCTGGATTAATGGCAACAATGTAGACCCTGACCAGACGCCGCAGAACGCGGCGTCTGATCTGGATCTACATTGTCTAGTCAGGCTTGTCTGTCCGAATACTTAGGTTAAAACAGTACCATTGCCTGTTAATGAGTTCAGATACCGGTTCTCATCAATGGGCATTGTATCGGTGTACTTGTATGAAAAAAAAAATGTCAGAGAAGCCAGATGTTTGTGAGTGCTTAGTATTGGCCACTGTAATTCATCTAGCATATGATAAAAACATCGCTGGTGTTCCGCCAGTTCTTAGAGAACCACGTACCTAGCAGAGAAACCGACATTCAAGTTAATTACAAA
Organism: Anodontia alba; assembly: GCA_964016985.1. NCBI lineage: Eukaryota > Metazoa > Mollusca > Bivalvia > Lucinida > Lucinidae > Anodontia > Anodontia alba. The sequence goes on along the minus strand of OZ024828.1, from coordinate 3,045,223 downwards.
GCATTTTTTGTGACGCTAGAATGACGGACAGAAAGAATTGACATTATAAATTGCTGTCTTTTAAAGGTCGCCACTCTCCAGGTAGAGCATGACTTCTAGTGCTACTAGTTTGGTTTGCTTTAGCTTTTGCCAGTATAACAGCTTGAGGATTATCACCAGTTGCATGCTAGAAGTGGACAAACAAGAGGAAGAATGAAAATGATGAGAAAGATTAGAAGGATTAATGAAAGACAGAATGAAGACAAATGCGATACAGATAAAAGCGGTAGTCGTCATGCTACTGTGTGTATGGGGGCGGAGCTGAAGGAGGATAGGCTGGGTCACTATAGACGGCATTAGGCGCTGGTCCGGGTGGATACTGTGTTTGGTAGGCTGGTGGTGGTCCGTATGGCTGACCAAAAGGTTGTCCATAAGGCTGTCCACTGGCACCCGTTGTCATGGGCTGCATTTGCATCGTTGGATAATCTGAAAAAAAAATATACATGTGAGTACTCCAACGGACCAAATAGTTACACACAACTTCAGGAATTTCATAGACTGGCTCCAGTCACCAGTGACGTAAATATTTATTCTTATAAAAATGTTTGATAGTCCATTAAAATAAAACCAAAATAATATCATGACTGTAATATAAAAGGGCTTGAAAGTAAAGGCTCTAGTGACCAGCCTTTATAGCCATGATATTATTTTGGTTTTATTTTAGTGACGTATCAAACAGGATTATAAGAATAAATATTTAGTCACTGTCTAACCTTCATTATGTTAACACACATCTGTGAACCGTATATACTTCTAATACTTCGCTCTAGATAAGCCATGTTTTAACCATAATATATCAATATTTTTTCTTATATCTATAAAAACATATGTTGTGGGTACTCATTAGAAGCGCCTCAAGGAGGCGCTTCTAATGAGTACCCATCACATATATTTGCGTGGTGAAATCAGAAAAATATTACCTTGATACCCCGCTTATGCAGACTTACGTAGGCCATGCCACTTTCACCATATAATATGGGTCATTAGGAAGTTGTTTGTTATTAAGTGCATTAAGACTGATAATGCATTTTTAAGGATAATATTTTGATATTGTTTGTTTATATCTCTACGAAAACATATGTTGTTGTTTGTACTCATTAGAAGCGCATCCGGGAGGCGCTTCTAATATGTATCCACAACATAAGTTTGCGCAGAGAAATAAGACAAAACAATTTATCTTGGTACCCCGCCTATCTAGACTTACTTAAGCCACTCATTTTCACCATATAATATGGAAAATTAGGCGAAGTTTTGCCGTTAAGCACATTAAGACTGATTTATGCAGTATAATCGGTGGCAAGAAACAGTAAATGATTGAAAAAGTAGTTTATAAATTGCATTTTTTTAAAGATCCGTCTAATAATGTAGGCCCTACAAATCCCAGTTTTCAAAATATATTGTGTGGGGTACATGGATATACGTTTCATGGGCATTGTGGACGTAATGATTGACTTCAGTTCTAGCTGTGATTGAGCTGATACTAAATGGTTTATATCCCCCGATACAAATGGTGGAAACTTCGTATTAAGTCGAGTTTATCTGAAGAAATTAAATAATATGATTTAACCGACCGGAGAGAGCGCAAAAGTCAACGTATAGAATCAATTAGTTAACAAAATTAACCCGAAATTGCACCATACTTCCTGCTTGCTGCATTATTTTCAGTCAAATTATTTTTTTTTCTGTGTAACATAATTTACGTGACAGAATAAACACATTGTAAATTTTATGCAATTACATGTTTTAGTTTGACAGGAAATCCGGGCATCTTATTGGTGGAAAGGAGGCTGAGCTGTAAATTGAAATATTATATATTAACATAGTTATTCTGCTGTAACGTATTGCCCATTCGTATCTTAGTAAGATCCATGGGGTAATTTGTATCATTAAAAAGTAAAAAGTTCAGTCATCTATTAGAAAATACCCAACAGTTTTCGTATAAAAACAATAGCTTTATTGTAATAACTCTCTAAGTATTGGAACAGACAGGCCCCAGCAAACAGTGTAGATCCAGATCTTATGTCGCAGAATACTGATCCAGGTCTACAATGCTAGAGAGAGAGAGAGAGAGAGAGAGAGAGAGAGAGAGAGAGAGAGAGAGAGAGAGAGAGAACCAATCAATGGACAATGTTTTTCTGTATATGTGCCCAGCTAACATTCTACTTAATCTATATCGGACCGTTATCGGCCCAACAGGATTCCTGTTGGGACGATAACTATCCGATATAGATTTAAGTAGACTGCCAGCCAAGTAGTATAAATTACTTTGTTGCCCAGTCGCCGTTGTTGTTGTAGTTGTGGTCCCTATGACACGGCCAGACTTTCCTTTATGTTTGATACAACAGCATATAACAGTGACAATAAGAGCGATAAGTGCGATTCCACCAAGGCAAGCACCGACGATGATTCCAGCTATACTGCAGCATTCTTTATCCCAATCGTCACCACAGCAACCCCACTCACAGTAGTAGGTCTCAGAATAATAAGAACTGTAGCAATATTCAGCGGCAACTGCCCCTGAAAATAAAAGAAACAATACGGTAATGGGTAATGGATACATTTCAGGAAGGAAACCTTGTCAAAACTGAGTCACCTCGTGACAAAAACAACTAAATGGCATATGCGCCCAGCTAAGACTCAGATCAGCCTGGGCATCCGCCCAGTCTGATCAGAGTCTTCGCTGTCCACATGATAGACTAGCTCCTAGACCTTGATGTCATGTTTTATCACTCCTTACTATAAGCTGATTCAAATTTATGTATGATATCTTGTATAGCCAGTTTCTAATAGTTGGTCTCTGACATCAAGTCTCCAAGATTAGTTACTGCTATCAAAGAGGTGAGGCAAGCAGTATTTAGTAGATGGCCATTAGTTCATTAAGTAAATTAATAATTATAATTGATTGATGAAAATAATATTGATATCCGACTAGTAGCTAGTCTATCCACATGACGAAAGCTTGGGTCCTTAGCTACACACTGAGCGCAAGCGAAGACACTGATCAGACTGGGCGGATGACCAGACTCATCTGAGTCTTCACTGGGTGCACATCCGTTTTATTCGTTTTGTCATGAGGTGGCTCGATTCATCACGAAAACACGCCTATATAATTTTGACCCCCTTAAACCTCACTTTTATATAGTAAAATTGGGGTTTACAGGGGTATACATTATTTTTCTTATTTCTGCTCAAAAACATAGATTGTAAGTACTCGTTAGAACCGCATCGCCGTTTTGAGCAGAAATATGAAAAATATCAGAGTTTTTTTTTATCTGAAAATTTTCATTTTTTGGTGGTAAAATTTTCAATATATTTGAATAGGCATGTTTTCGTAATGTATTACTGTTTTCTGAAAAGGGACGGACAGGTACTATAAAAGGAAGCTCCCTGTGGACTCTTTTTCAGAAGGGAGATAAAAAAACAAAGAGATCATTCTTTCTCCTTTTAAAGTATCACAATTGGATGTAAGCGGGCAGAAACCAGGAAGTCACACAAGTTGTCGGTCTTGAAAAAACAGCGGGAAATCTACTGACAGGGGTAGTACATGGCTAATTTGAACCCGCCTGCTTTGGGAATACAGATTAAAAATACCTTAAGTATTATAATGCCAACATCCGCGCCTTTGAAAACACGTCTAGATTTTCACTTTACGAGTAAGTAAGTACGAGTATCACTGTCAAATGGCTCAGTCTATTCTTAAATATGGTTGAACAGCGTTTCCTTTACATTTCCACTCAACTAGTATCATGTTCGAAATGGATGACTACGCCCGGTAGACGCTGTCAGTTGTATATGCATTTGTCTGGCATTCTTCATAGTCAGCCTGATCAGTCTTATAAAGGGCCTTCACTTCCGCTAACAGACTCATTAAATATTACAGTATGTAAGTATGGGATGATACTTTGCGCATCATAGTGTGTAGTAACCTGAATCTGTGCATTTGCGCATGTTCGAAGGCCGTTATTCGCTTGGCACGGCCCAACGGCTCATTACGAAAACATGCCTATTCAAATATACTGAAAATAATGATTTTTTTTTATATACAAAACTTTGATATTTTTCATATTTCTGCTCAAGAAAACAGATTGTGGGTACTCGTTAGAACCGCCTCGACGAGGCGAGGCGGTTCTAACGAGTACCCACAATCTCTGTTTTTGAGCAGAAATAAGAAAAATAATGTATACCCCTGTAAACCCCAGTTTTACTATATAAAAGTGGGGTTTAAGGGGGTCAAAATTTTATAGACTTGTTTTCGTGATGAATGGAGATTTTCCGATGGAGATGTGTGACGGTCCCAATTGTTTAAGTACTTATTCAACGCGTAGCACTCTGGGTAAAAGTTACAGCAGACGACGTATTAAAATATTCTTCTTATTTTCACCTGAAAATAGGACTTGACAATGGAGACAATTTGCATGAATTGTCAAATCCTATTTTCTGGGAAATTTAAGAAAAAATATCACAAATTTGTTGTTTGCTGAAATAGCCTTGAGAGCGGTAAAGGTTAAATTTACTTTACCAATATTTTAGTTGAAATAACAAGATCACTTTGACTAGGTCAATAAAAGTCTTTAGGTTATAGTTAATGGCATTCAGATTTTATTGAATTCTATAAACGTATTAGGAAGAATTTTAGATAACGAACGATTAAAAGAACAACTTACAGCAGTGTTTACTTTCAAAGATTTTTTTATTATGTTTTATTGATCGTTAATGAAATAAAAATGCAGTGTCCAAAAATCTTTCTGACAGTTGTATGTATGTGTAAGAGGCCATTGATAAGCCACTCTTTACTTGTGATTACACACACACACACACACACACACACACACACACACACACACACACACACACACACACACACACACACACTTTAGTTACCTCTTGTTAAGGGTGGGGTGTTTGATGATAATTCTAGGATATTTTTTCTTATTTCTCCATAACATATATATTGCAAGAACTAATTAGAAGCGGCTGGGTGAGGCCTTTCAAATTTGTACCTACATCATACGTTTTTATAGAGAAACAAAATACTCCTTCTAACAACTCTTCCGAGTAACCACTGGTTCTGAAAATGGGTGTATAACCTAGAAGAACACCGTTAAGTTTTATAAACGATTTCGTAATAGCACCCAGACTGATATAGCAAAAAAAGTATAATTTATAATAATATTATCAAATGACGTTTAACGTACCATTCAAGAATGTAGTCCAAACGAAAATACAAATAAATAACACAGTCGCCATTCCTTTATTTATTATTTCGCATCCTCGCATCTTATGACACCGCGAATTAAGTAGTAATTTCCTATATTTTAATCCTTTTTTTCGTCTAAACGTTTTTGTCTAATGATATAGGAACAGTTTGGGAATCACTCTCACCACAGTGTAAACATTTGTTTAAAACTGGAAATAACCCAAAGTAAATAAAATCCAATGTGTATATGGGTCTATTGCGTTTAGCCTCTTTTGATCAGACTGAATGTATAATTACCTTCACGTTATTTTTTAAGCGATGAGGATATTGCGAACGCCTTAGTCCGTCCACCCGTCTGTCCGTCGTCCGTCAGGCTATCTTCTGATAAACCACTGGGCTGAGTTTAACCAAACTTGCTATATAACTTCCCCTCATGGTAATGGTGTACGAGAGCAACATTATTTTTCCATCCTTCCGGGCGTCCGCCCATCTGTCCATGACACTATCTCCTCGAAGCATATTTACTCGGTTATAAGACAATATCCTTCTACCGTATTTATTCGGTTATAAAAAAGGGGGTGTGGGGTGGGGGTGGGGACTTCTTTCAAAATTATCGTAAATACATGAATCAGTTTTGTGTAATTCAAGATTGCACGGATAGCAGACTGATCTGGAGATTCGTTGTATTACGAAAACACGCCTATTTAAATACAGTCGAACCTCGTTATCTCATACTCGCTTATTTCGAATTATCGCTTATCTCGAAGTGAAAATCTGGTCTCTGTTTTAACATGAAACTATGACAACAGGTAATAAAATAATGTGGAAAAGAGGAGAAACAATTTCTCCTCTTTTCCACATTATTTTTTATATATATTTCTAACTTCATGAGTCAAATTACATATTCATTTGTTAAATGTGATTGTTCAATTTATTGTTTTCCTCACTCTCTCAACTGATATGTCGAAGTACGGATATCTCGAAGAGTTTCAGTGAGTCCCTTTGAATTCGAGATAACGAGAGTCGACTGTATATTGAAAAGTTTACAACCAAAAAAAGATAATTTTCAGATAAAAATTCTGAAATTTTTTCATATTTCTACTCAAAACATAAATTGTAGGTACTACCGCCTGGGCGAGGTGATTCTAACGAGTACCCACAAATTTTTGTTTTTAGCAAAATAAGAAAAATAATGTATAACCCTGTAAACCCCAGTTTTACGATATAAAAGTGAGGCCTAAGGGGGTCAAAATTATATTGGCATGTTTTCGTGATGGGTCACACAAGTCCGAAGAAATGTTTTTCTTACGAAGGGACCCAAATCATTAAACTCGTGCTAGACATTTCTATGTTCTGGTATTGTTAAGTTCCTCGGTGGAAAATAAACATGTTTATGAAAGAAATCATTAAAATGTCTTCCTTTCTTTCTTAGTGACAACAGCATCAAAAAAATTAATAGTATAGGAGCTATGCCCAGTCGCGTTACATTGACACTTGCAAAAGATTTTCATTCAACAGTAAATTGAGCGATTTACTGTTCACGACATAAGCACATAACGTCACTTTTCATTCGCCGACGTTTGGTTTTACGCTGCCGACAGCGTTTGCCTTTTTTGTGCAAACAATACATTTTTTTATCATAATACACACGAATATGTGCATTTAAACGGGAACAAATTTGCTGAAAATTGTTATTCGGGGAGGTACATGTAAATTGTCGGCTTTACGGTCGTATACTATGTTTCGGCTCCAATGTCTCTTCGTTATAAAAACGGAATTTGCGACTGTAAAACAGAAAAATTACCTCCCCAAAATGACAATGTTAAAGAAATTATCCTCTTATTAGACGCCAATCAATATAAATATCTAAAACATAGCTTTTTTATATGATTGTTCTTTTGCAATGTTTAATGACTTTGTCTGATTTTCTGGCACCAGAGTAAAGTTTAGTTCTGTTTTTTATTGAATGATACTTTTTCGTTGATAAACATACTGCTTTTCTAGTCTTTCCTTTGAAAGTTCCCATCTGAAAAGAGATTCGGAAAGAGTTATAAGCACCTCGAATGTCATCCTCAAAAAAGAAGGCCCAGGGCAGGAAGCCAGGTTCTACTTTCCGGTGTGATATGATATTTTTATTTTAGCGAACTCCAATTTGCTCCCACCTTTCAAAATGGGTCTGGGTCAGGACCGCAAAACCACAAATTAAGAAAAAAAAAAAAAAAAAAAAGAAATAAATCGTAAGTAGAACTTTTGGAAAGATGTACATCAGATGGTGATATAGTTATATATTGAGAAGAGGTCACAGAAATCATCTGATACTATATCTCCTAAGTCCTGGAACAATCTCTATGACCTTGGCACTAGCTCGCACCGCATTTTTTTGTAAATTGTCCGGAGAGCGCATGCAAGCAGCGCTGTTTTGCGTATAGATAGTAACACTTGCTGCTGTCACCGAGATTAGCGTCCCAGGTCTGAATTTTTGAGAAATAATGACAGATTAGGTCGCAAGGTCTCAATTTTGGCACAAAACTGTGAAAATTCAATTTCGTTCTTCAGTTTTGTTGAGCAGATTTTGCCTCAGCGATGCGGATTTCAGACAAAAGCCAGAGCTGTGGACAAGGTTAAATCAATCTTATACGGAATAACACGGCCAGAATTCTCCATAACTCGATGGCTAATTAAAAATTAACCAAATTGTTGTCGATACATAAAAAAGGTAAGAGAAAAGTCCAGGGAGTGCCACAATCACAAACCGCAGCCCTTTCCAGACACCAAGAGGAAGAGGAAACCGAGAAATCCAAACAAGCACAAATCGTACGAAAAGCACTAAGATTAGCTCTCTCTTCCCCAAGCGAGGTAATCGCAATACTAAAAGGACTGAAAAACACAAGAACAAAATGACACAAGGTAAGACATACAACAAATCGCCTCGTAGAATAAACCACAAAGCAACAAAGAGTAAGACTAACACCGGGAGTTTTTCGGCTCTGGGACGATCTCGAGAGTACCAGTATCTGGCTCTGGAACAAAATATCGTTGACACATTTTCGAGATAGTTCCAGAGTTGACCATCCGGGATCTAAGGCTTCACTATTTGCATTAGGGTACCACAAACGTATATAAGATCATACAGGACTTTGCTGTTTGGATTTGAGTACAACATACATGGGTAAGGTCTAGGTCTTCGGTATTTGAATTTTGGTACCACTGTCCACTGATTTTTTTTAAATATATTTATATTATTTGAGGGACGTTTATGAGGCCTAATTGGTCGAAACTACGTAGTAAGGTGCACAGAAAACTTCGAAAACTAGGCTATTTTCACGTTTTTTATATGCTCGTGCGCGTGTGCGCGTGCGCACGCGCGCTTGTGTGCGTGTGTGTGTGTGTGTGTGTGTGTGTGTGTTAGCTGGATAATTTAATCTGTGTTATGTATATTCTCATAAGACCACAGTACACATGAACAGCATAGTCTACACCCAGGGAAACCCGATATCGGGATATCGGAGGTTGCGAGATTTCGGAGGTAAACAAATGATGTCATCCAGCGACAGTGTATGTACTTATCCTCTTTTAATGATCAAAAATGTGTTTCTGGAGGATAAACAACGTAACCAATATTTTCTCAGTTGAATAGTTTAATATATGAAAATGACATTTTAATATAAAGTATCCTCCTATTTATTCAAAATCACGTTTGAAAAGGAAATTTCATTGTTTTTCACCCAAGTTCCATTTTCAACTGTTTATAGCTTTTATCCTGTAAAGCTTTTTCATTGAGTATGTATGTCTGTATAATCTAGAACCTTTTTATAAGTTATACAAGAAATAGCAGATGTGAAAAAATTAGTAAAGTGGCAGAATTTTTAGATTTCTTTAGAGTTGTTGTCATATTTATTGGTAACAGGATGTCGGAGGTATGATGCAGGGATGTCGGAGGACTGATTTATATTGGTTAACGGGATATCGGAGGAAAGGAAATTTTGTGTTCTTCTTAAAACGGCTACATCTTTTCTGAAATGTGATCTTACCTGGTTTAATATGTTGAAGACGATAACCTGAATCGTCAGGAGTGGCATGTAGCAAGCGAACAAAGCGTTTATGCAGACTGGCAAAGAATAAATGAAATAATGTGCCACAGACTTATCAAGATAAAACATCAAGATAACCAGCCTTCGTGATGACAACCCCGGTAACAAACACGACTTCACATAGAAAAAGTGGGGATTGCAGGACTATAATTTTTTTTCTTCTTCTTCTTTTTCTTGTTTCTGCTCTAAAATATGTATTGAGATACTCTTAAGAACCACGTCGTTTCTGCTCTAAAACATAGGTTGCGGGTTATCGTTAGAACCGCCTGGGTAAAAAAAAATAATTATACGAAAATTAAGTTTTCTTTCTGAAAAGTTTGTATTTTTTAAGACATGAAAATTTCATTCTGCGTGTTTTTATATTTGTTCATCACAACGTTTTGTGCCTTTGGTAAGTTTCCAAGCCTATACACAGACTTTTGAAATGGAAGGGGCGGATGTGTGAATTCTTGGCTATTCTTAAAGGGGACACAGATGCCAACAAAATGCCGATGGGGGATGCAAAATTAAGGAATGTAGTGATTTTATGGCCAAACCTGCATGATTTTTAAAATAATTGGCCCGAAAGGGGTACAGGTCTCGTTTCATCGTTTGGTCGGTCAGACACTCCATGGATTTTTCACTTACATTTAATTTAGGCTTAAAAACCCAGGCCCGTGGGTTTTGAAATGGAGATGGTGTGACCGTATGAAGGCGTGCAAATGCTCAGAAAATATCGATTTAGAAGCAAAAATTAGGGGTGTAACCTGTGTTTTCGATTAAAATCTGCTTGATTTTTTTTTAAATAATTTGTCCACAATGGGGGCTATTTCCGCCAACTCCACCTCCCCCCCCCCTCCCCCCCCCCCCAATCTGCTTGATTTTGAAATGAATTTGTCCACCCCCATCCCCAATCACACACACACACACACACACACACACACACACACACACACACACACACACACACACACACACACACACAACACACACACACACACACACACACACACACACACACACACACACACACACACACACACACACACAGCGTGCGTATGGAAGAACACGTTACAAAATCTGCAATGTTTTCTATTGATAGGAAATGAAAATGACAGAGGTCTCCTAGATACAACTCTACAACTTGATACAACTCATATAATTATCATATCACGCTAGCAAATTTATGCGGTGAAGACCCCTTGTAAATCTCACTTATATTAGAAAAATGGGATTACAGGGGAATGTGTAATTTTTCTGGCTGCTGCTTAAATCCTAGATAAGCGGACTGTCCGTAAAGATTTGTAGACAACAATGTTAAGTAACACCACATGGGGAGTTCTTATAAGACAGTTTGCCGACAAGCATTTAAAATCAGGAGCGTTACATAAATAATAAAAAAAAATACAATTAAGATTCTCTGAGATGGACTTTCGGTTGTACGCGCAAGGAGAATACAAGCAAAGAACAGTATAGTTCTAAACTATTCATTGTAACATTTGGATTTCGATGCACATTTGATGAAATTCCATTAAAATGATGGGAGTTAAGGGCATTATAAGATTTCAAGACTGACATATGGGTGTTTTCTTTTTGTTTTGAATGTTTAACTGGATTCCACAGATTTTAAAGGAACTATTTACCAGGCTCATTGTGTGATTATTATTATTATTATTATTACTGCTGTTGTTGTTGCCAAATTCTAAATTAAGCGACCCACCTAACACAGGTAATGGTCAAATATGAACGACTCGGTATAACAAAATAGACAGATTCTTGTAATTAGATATACAAATGTTGATGGACGAATAAGCACCTGTTGTTAACTTTATTATAGATTTTTTGTACTGATATTGCTATGAATAATTGATATATCATAGATTTACAGTCGTAACATTACGTTTATTATTTATGATCTGATGGCACTCGTTGGCACCGCATCGGCGCTGCGGTTCTTACGAGTTTCCAAAATCAGAACATCATTTTTGCAGCGAAAAGCTGTTTTATTGCATATAAGTTCTTAAACGTAATGACATTGGTTCTAGTAATATTATTACATTAAACTCTCCTTCAAACCAATCAAACCCTATTAAAATTGCTACAAAAAGAGACACTAGTATTTGCACACATGCTTAGCACCATATTGTGCGAGCAGGTGTTAATTTATATTGATTTTTTAGACAGAACTCACTCCGTCAATTTTCAGTGCCTCCGAAATCCAGCAATAGTCCCTCCGATATCTACAGCATCATGTGTCAATGTACCTCCGAATATTCAGTTATCCAAAATTTCGCTAGTACTTGCTTTAAATTTCATCTGGGGGCGTTAGTTTTTGTTCATAAACTGAAACAACTATAAAGACATTCGGAGAGAAGATAAGTCCATCCTTGGGCAATAATAAACCAATATGTCATTTACCATGATCGGGCTGGTAGCCGTCGAAAAGGCAAAAACTGAGATGAAAAATAGATCATCTTGGTTCAAATGCCGTTTTCACCTCCAAAAAGTAGCTGAGAAAGGAAATATTTGCTTTAACATATTCATTATTTTGTCTCTAGAACGAGCAACTCAGCTTTTTTATCAAATGAATAAGATATAAGCTATAAAAAATGGATAAATACATACCCTGTCGCTAGATGACGTCATTTGTTTACCTCCGAAATCTCGCAACCTCCGATATCCCGATATCGGGTTTCCCTGGGTGGTCTAGATCTATGCTGTTTCATCTGCGTCAGACATCACACATGAGCTAGATATCTTCGTCAGACTTCACACATAAACAAGATAATCTGGATCTTTGCTATAGCATCTGCCTCAAGACCAGCCTGAACTAATAGCATGCGTGCTCTTGACAATTCAGGTATTCACTATTTGTACATGCATTATGCCCCACCTGGGCAAAGAACACACATACATAACCTAAATAATGTCGACAGGATAACCCTGGTCTTCGCTATCTGAATCAAGCTTCATCTTTATTTGCATTAAGCCTCGCCTGATGAGATCACATGCACACACGCACTCACGTGCGCGCGCATGCACGCACGCTCGCGAAATAGATAATTTGGACAATCGCTATTTACACATGCGTTAAGCCCCACATGCACTTTCGTTAAGCCTCGTCTGACGAGATCACAAATATGGAACAGACAATCCAGGCCTTCGCTATTTATACATGCGTGAAGTCCTAACTGCATTTGCGTTAAGCCTCACCAGATGATATCACACACATTCACATGAAACAGATAATCTAGGCCATCACTATTTAAACATGCGTTAAGTCCGAATTGCATTTACTTTAACTTAAGAAATCTCAAATATGAAACAGATAATCCAGGTTTTCGCTATTATACATGCGTTTATCCAAAACTACATTTGATTTAAACCTCGTCTGATCAGACTGCACATACACATGATAAAGATAACTTAGACCTTCACTATTACACATGTAAAGCCCCAACTGCATCTGCGTTCAGTCTCTCATGATGAGATCACGCACGCATATGAAAAGGATAATCTATGCCACCGCTATTTACATATGCGCTAAGCCCCTGCTGCATCTGCGTTAAGCCTCGCCTAATGAGATCACACACACACACACACACACACACACACACACACACACACACACACACACACACACACACACACACACCATCTGCGTTAAGCCTCGCCTAATGAGATCACACACACACACACACACACACACACACATACACACACACACACACACACACACACACACACACACATGGAACAGGTAATTTAGGCATTCGCTGTTTACACATGTGGTAAGTCCAACCTGCATCTAATCAGACCGCACATATGAGACAATTAACCTAGGAATCCGCTATTTGTGTCTCACTGATGACACTTCACAAACGTAATAGGTAAGCTATTGGCCTTCAGGGTCCGGTTGTTCAAAACGTCGTTAGCTTAACGAGCTCGTTAGTGGTAAAATTTTTAAGTGTTGTAGTAAATACAATATCTAATTTACTGGTATTTTTGCTGAAAAAATGTGAGTAGCTTTTGCAATTGCAAAAGCTACTCACATTTTCTTCAGCAAAATTATTAGCTTATATGCCATATTTAATGATCAAAGTTTTAACGATACGTTAACTAACGACATCATTAGTTTTAAACAACTGGGCCCTGGGTTTGCATTCACGTTAAGCCATAATTGTATGCTGGGGCTTAAGTAATAAAAACAGAACTTCTGTATCCATGACGAAATTTTATTATAAATTCAAAATTAATGTACAAAAATAACACAGAAAATATCACAGCATTTTGTCATACAATTTTAAATGCAGAATTACATGAACAAGGATAAAATGTTTGAGAGCAGCCACATGCTAAAAGAATGCGTACTACATATGTTTTTGCAACCCAAGAAACCGGTTCTCATTTGATAAGCGAGCAGCGAATGCCCACTTCAGCCAGCAAATTCGCATAGTCTGATCATTGTCTTTGCTGCTTCCTTACAGAATCGTTGGATACTGTAGCATGTACTGACGAACGGAGAAGACATTATCGGACTGCGCGCATGCTCAGGTAGATATGGGCCTTCTCTTTTTGCATATGGCATAAAGGCCCTTCCTGGCGCATCACAAATATAAGAAGGTCCAGGCAAATATGGCCGTCCGTTCGGAGTCCTTCAGTCTCTACAAAATTTATAGTGAGGACACTGAGATAAGATTGCATTCGCTCTACGCATTCCTTTCGCATGGTGCAGCTCATGTAATAATAACATCACGAAAACATACCTATATAATTTAAATCACCTTAAATCCCACTTTTATGTAGTAAAACTGGGGTTTACAGGGGTATACAATATTTTTCTTATTTCTACTCAAAAACATACGAGGGATGTTCGAAATGAATTGCTTGTTTCTGTCTGGAGACTTCAAATTTCAAGTTAGCCCAAAAGTACTCATTTCATGCCCTCGAAGTACTCCCCGTGGCTAGAAATGCAAAGTTTCAGCCGATGTATCCACTTCTTGATGGCGTCACGGTACGCTGATTTGGGCACAATAATAAGGTACTGATGAATGGCAGATCCAAGTGCCTGTTGGGACTGGTATTTCCGCCCAGCAAGGAATGCTTTCAATTTCGGAATCAAAAAGAAATCACATGGGCAAGGTCTGGGGAATACGGGGGGTGAGGCAAAACAGTTACTTTTTCTTTCTTCAAAAACGCCGTAACTATTGCGGAGGTATGAGCTGGAGCATTGTCATGTAGAAGACGGACATGTTTAAAACCAGTGGCAGGGCGTCGTTTCTGATAATACTTTTTCAGTTTCTTCAGTACTACGTCTTTGTAGTACTTTCCGGTGATGCTTTTGCCCTTTTTCACTGGCACTTTTATTGCGACTCCTTCACCAGAGAAGAAGATTGCATACAAAACCTTCTTTGTACTCAAAGAAAGTTTGGCAATTATTGGGCGTTTGCTGTGTTTAGTGGCCCAGATCTTATTGCTAACCTTTCTGACGGGCTCAAAATAATGGACCCAGGTTTCATCACCTGTGACGACATTGGCAAACTGCTTTTTGTCATATTTTGGAAACATTTGAAGCAGCTTTTTGGCCACTTTAACCCGTTGCCTCTTTTGCTCGTCAGTCAACAGATGTGGCACCCATCTAGCAGAAATCTTTCTGACTTTCAAATGCTTCTTCAAAATAAGGTGAACCGTTGATAGTGATATGCCTACCTTTCGTGCAATATCACGAACTGTAAATCTGGCATCTCCTTCAATGATTTCCTTTATTTTGGAAACGATTTCTTTACGAGATGCAGATTTTGGCCTACCTGATCTCGGTGCATTTTTGATGGACTCTACACCAGACTCAAATTTCTTTTTCCACCGCCGAACTGTGTCATAAGACACACAAGAAGGTCCAAAATCAGTAGAAATTTCAGTCATCAGCTTCTTCAATGAACAACAAAGTTTTGAGCGAGCTTTGATGTAAGCCCGTATTTCATCTTTTCTGTCGACGCTTCTTCCAACCATTTTTACTGCAGTGGTCAATGACTGCGTGTATTCAAATGACAAATTTTATGTCTTACACTTAGTCTAACATGTACATTTATACACCATTGTGTAGATATTGAATAGCCCTATACAGGTATGTATTGGTTTTTATCTACCCCACGTGGATATCGAGCTAGAGGACAATAAGCAATTCATTTCGAACATCCCTCGTAGATTGTTGGTACTCGTTAAAACCGCATCGGCGAGGCGGTTCTAACGAGTACTCAAAACCTATGTTTTGAGCAGAAATATGAAAAATATCAGAATTTTTATCTGAACACTTTCAGTTTTTGGTGGTGAAATTTTCAATTTATTTGAATAGGCGTGTTTTCGAAATGATATAAAAGTGAATGAGTAGGGAGTGCCAGCCCTGTCAAACCTGCTGCACTGCAGCTGTTAGCGGAAAAGAAAGAATAATTAACTGTGTTTTGTGTCACGCCATGAAGAAAAGTACCTTTGGGGTATTTGCAAATAGTAGATCCAAATAAGCCCATAGCCTATGATATACACCCTCATATATTCTACAGTACTGAATGATTCTCTAAGCGGACAGCGAAAGCTCCGATCAGCCTGCGCAATTGCACGGTCTTCTCTGTCCGCAGATACACCGAAGGCATCTTTTTTCCATAGCGTGGATTATTATTTGAAATCCCTTGCTTAAGAACAGATGGACGAATGATAATGAAAACCTCTGTGCGATGAAAACCTCTGCGAGGCGACTAATGAGTACTCACACATTTGCATTTTTGGGGACATAAGAAAACATTTATCTTGAGTTATGTTTACCATAGATACGCGTCGTCAAAAGTTAAGCACCGTACCACCTAGGTGGTGCTTAACTTTTGGCGCCGTGTATACTATAGGAAACTGAGGAAGATATGGTCATTAAGCTATATAAGGTTACAAGGAATCATAAACAAATCAAGAGGTAAAGCCATCACGAAAACATTGCCTATATAATTTTAACCCCATTAAACCTCACTTTTATATAGTAAATCTGGGGTTTACAGGGTAGACATTATTTTTCTTATTTGTGCTCAAAAATATATATTGTGGGTACTCGTTGGAACCGCCTCGGCGAGGCGGTTCTAACGCGTACCCACAATCTATGTTATATTGTGGTACTCGTTGGAACCGCCTCGGCGAGGCGGTTCTAACGAGTACCCACAATCTATGTTTTGTGCAGAAATATGAAAAATATCAGAGTTTTTCATCTGAAAATTTTAAGGTTTTGGAGGTGAATTATTTTTATATATTTGAATAGGCGTGTTTTTGTAATGTTCTTTGAAAACTGCAAAACTCTGAAAGCCCGCCTAATAATATATACTACAGTATACCCTAATATTCAGTATATATAATGGAGAAAGCGGGAGAGTGCATTAAAAAGACTTAATAACGTAAAGATTCCAGTAAAGATTACGCCTGCGGTCTCTAACCTGGATATAATTTTTTTCTGCAATCGTGAATGACATATTTATACAAGAAATCCGCCGAATGGCTTTATCGTGACTGCCGGTAGTGTTCAACAAACGGAGCTAAACAAACAGACTAAACATTGCTCAACCAAGCGTGAAAAGTAGGTCAAAGCCAGTAATAGTCGATGGCAGTGGGCAAGGAGCATCAGGGCTATCTTTTCTTTTGTTTATTTGTTTTCGACGAAGTGTTGTTTAGTGGAATCAATTCATCCCCACCACACCCAGTCACAGTTATATCTCAGTTCAAAAAATACTTCAAAGTTGATCGTTGTTTTCGAATTTTACGGATATTAAAATATCTCAGGTGACAAAACACTGACTCAAATAAATTGTCAGTTCCGATTGTCAGGCAAAACCGAAAATAAAAGAAATGTTGCAAATGGTTTCCAAAACGTTTCGTGTTTCTCAGGGTCAGTTAAGACTATAGTCGAACTCCAATGGCTCGAACACTTTGAGATCCTGGAAATTTGTTCTAGACATAGGTAGTTCGAACTACTGAGGGTTAATCGTAGCGCCGGGTCAGGAGGAAATGAGGATAATTTAGGGATGTCTTTTCGATCTTCTGTAACATAATGGTATGTTGAGTATATGTTGAATGTACTCATTAGAATTGCCTCGTTGAGGCAATTCCAGTGAGTACATACAACATACTTTTTCATGATAGAATAATAGAAATTCCCTAAAATATCTCTAAATATTTGTTTTCTTGAGTTATTGTAAGAATTTTCTAGAGACTCAGAAACGGGTTCGAATCAACCACAGTAAATTAGCCATCCATCATGAAAACATACCTATATAATTCTGACCCCCTTAACCCCCACTTTCATATAGTAAAACTGGGATTTACAGTGGTATACATTATTTTTCTTATTTCTGCTTAAAAATAGATTGTGGGTACTCGTTAGAACCGCCTCGCCGAGGCGGTCTAACGAATACCCACAATCTATGTTTTGAACAGCAATATGAAAAATTTCAGAGTTTTTTATCTGAAATTTTTAATTTTTAGGAGGTGAAATTTTCAATATATTTGAATAGGTGTGTTTTCGTAATGAGTCTTTTCGATTTTCTATAAAATAATGGTATGCTGTGTGTACTCATTAGAATCGCCTCGTTGAAGCGAAGCTAATGAGGACATTCAACATACTTTTTCATAATAGAATAATAGAAATTCCCTAAAATAACTATAAATATTTGTTTTCTTGAGCTATTGTAACAATTTCCTATGGACTCAGAAACGGGTTCGAATCAACCATTAAATTAGCCATCCATCACGAAAACATGCCTATATAATTTTGACCACCTTAAACCTCTTTTTATATAGTAAAACCGGGTTTTTCATGGGTATACATTATTTTTCTGATTTCTGCTAAAAAAGCATAGATTGTGATACTCGTTAGAACCGTCTCGGTGAGGCGGTTCTAACGAGTACCCACAATCTATGTTTTTAGTAGAAATATGAAAGATATCAGAGTTTCTTATCTGAAAATTTTCAGTTTTTGGAAGTGAAATTTTCTATATATTTGAACAGGTGTGTTTTCGTAATGGTTGTTCGAGTCATTGAAGTATTACTGTATTACCACACCACATTACTATGTGTTACTGATATTGTTTGTATGGGGGTGGGGCCGTGGGAGGATAACTTGGATCATTATAGACAGCATTAGGCGGTGGTCCGGGAGGATACTGCGTCTGGTAGGCCGGTGGTGGTCCGTATGGCTGACCATAGGGTTGTCCGTAAGGCTGTCCACTGGAACCCGTTGTCATGGGCTGCATTTGCATCATTGGATAATCTGAAAAAAAAAATATCAGAGATGCTTTAACTGACAAATTAGTCAAACCAGTTTTATGAATCCATTAATCTGCTAATCTGAGTACACTGCAAGATTGATATATGCCTCCTCAGTCAGATCGCGACAAAACTTGGTAACAGATATATATCCCAGCGGGCACGCATCTTTGAGAAAACTTCGCATCAAAGTGGATGCCGTTGCATCGACGTCGATACGACGTTGTATTTACGTCATATGTCCGCTGGGATGGCGATCGCGCCGAATACTCATTACGAAAACACGCCTATTCAAATATATAGAAAATTTCACCTCCAAAAACTTATCATTTATAGATAAAAATCTCTGATATTTTTCATATTTCTGCTCAAAACCTAGATTGTGGGTACTCGTTAGAACCGCCTCGGCGAGGCGGTTCTAACGAGTACCCACAATCTATGTTTTCGAGCAAAAATAAGAAAAATAATGTATACCCCCGTAAACCCCAGTTTTACAATATAAAAGTGGGGTTTAAAGGGGTCAAAATTATATAAGTATGTTTTCGTGATGTGTAATCAATTTATGCATTTGAACAGAGAGCTTTGATCAAATGGTGTAGACCACAGACTACGGCGTTTTATCAGATTTGTAACTTATCCAGCGTTTATAAACATATAATAAAATCGACTTGTTTATATTTTAGGACAAATATGGTAATGAGTTACGGTGTCCGAATATTGAGGGTAAATACAGTAATTTGCATACACGTCTGCAACAATGACTGTTTGGACCCATGCCCCCGCCCTCACGATGACATTTAGTGCTTCTGACTTTCACTAGGCGCTTTCCTACTCTGGCATATTGTTTTTACCGCGTATGGAACGCCATAACTGTCTTACGAGAGTTTGTTTTACCGCGTATGGAACGCCATAACTGTCTTATGAGCTTAAAAGTGATTATTTTTAGTGCTTTCCTGTTAAATGTTGTTGTCCTTAAGCGTTATATTGAGTGATTATATACGCGGAAGACACTTCGTTATTTTCTGTGGTGAAATCGTTATACGCTGTAGTATGTGTATTATATGCTGTGGTCTCAGCGTTATGTGCTGTGCTTTTTCTATTAGTTGAGGTAGATAAATCTTTATGCTAGATGCAAAATTTATTATTCGGATGCTTTCGTGACTTACTATCGTTAACCTCGAGAAGTACCGAAGAATTTTTGCCGCGAAAAAGCCCGTATCCTCCGAAAATGAATGTTTGTACTTAACACTTAGCACCTATGGGCAAATCCAGCAGATGACAAACCGATGCTATTCCTTCCAGATAAAAGGATCCATATCTCACACAAATTGTACCCTAAGTAGACAATTTACATGAAGTGCCGAATTCCATCCTCCAAAACACACACACACACACACACGCACGCACGCACGCACGCACGCACGCACGCACGCACGCACACACACACAACACACACGCACACACACACATAAAAACCTCATCAGCCGAAATCTCTACTCAACACGCAGTGTTAAAGCTTTTAAAGTCGTTTTTTTTTTTTTTGTTTTTTCGATGACTTTACTACTTAACATATTGCATGCCATGGGCAAATCCAACAGACGACAAACGATGCCATTCCTTCCTTTCTTCCAAGAAAAAAGGACTTGGACAATCCGCATGAAATGTCAAATCCCACCCTTCGGAATAAAGAAAGAAAGAAAGGAAAACATCTAAAAATGGCATCCGCCGAAATCTTTACCCAGCACACAGAGCGTTAAAGCGTTTAAAATCTGTTTTTTTTTTTTTGTTTTTTTTTGTTTGTTTTTTTTATTTATTTATTTATTTATTTATTTATTTATTTATTTTTTTGCAGTGAACCTTTCTACTTAACACTTAGCACGCTATGGGCAAATCCAGCAGACGACAAAGCGATGCTATTCCTCCCAGAAAAAGAACCCGACATTTCATATTGTCCCCTAAGTAAACAATCTGCATGAAATGCCAAATTCCTCCCTCCGAAAAAAAAAGAAGATAAAAACAACAACATGCCATCTGCCGAAATCTTTACCCAGCATGCAGAGAGTTAAAGCTTTTAAAATCTATTTTTTTTTCAATGAACCTTTCAACTTAAGACTTAGCATGCTACAGGCAAACCAGGCAGATATCACACAAATTGTCCCCTAAACAGACAACCTACATGAAATGCCATACGGCCAGATTTTCTCTTAAGTTTGATACAGTAAAATATTACAGTGAAATACACATACAATATACTTTCTTTGTCACCGAGTTACAGCTATTGTAGTTGTGGTCCCTATCATACGGCCAGATTTTCTCTTAAGTTTAATACAGTAACATATAACAGTGAAATACACATACAATACCTAGTTTGTTACCCAGTTACAGTTATTGTAGTTGTGGCCCCTATCATACAGACAAATTTCCTCTGTGTTTGATACAACAACATATTATAGTAAAACACACCTATAATACTTACTTTGTTGTCCAGTTACAGTTGTTGTAGTCGTGGTCCCTATCACACGGCCAGATTTCCCCTTGTGTTTGATACAACAACATATAACAGTGACAATAAAAGCAATGAGGGCGATTCCACCAAGGCAAGCACCAACGATAATTCCAGCTATACTACAGCATCCCCTGTCCCAGTCATCTCCACAGCAACCCCAGTCACAGTAGTAGGATTCGCGATAATACCAGTTGTAGCAGTACTCAGCGGCAAAGACCCCTGGAATAGTAAAACCAAAGCCTGCGTATGGAAGGACGGGCTTAATGTATAAAAGGTCTGGTTCCACTTGAAGGTGTTAGAAAGACTGCTGTCAGGCAGGTACCAATTAATGACCGTTTAGTTCATTACGAAAACACTCCTATTCAAATATAATGAGAATTTTACCACCAAAAAATGAAAATTTTCAGATGAAATGTTTTTGGTAGTATTCATATTTCTGCCAAAACATAGATTGTGGGTATTCGTTAGAACCGCCTCGGCGAGGCGGTTCTAACGAGTACCCACAAACTATGTTTTTGAGCAGAAATAAGAAAAATAATGTATACCCATGTAAACCCCCCAGTTTTACTATAAATAAATGGGGTTTAAGGGGATCAATATTATATAGGTATGTTTTCGTGATGTAAACATATTTTATATAATGCATATCAAAATGAACATATTTTAACTGAGATTCAGTAAAAAGTCAAGGACTTATATGAATCTGTCTCCCATAGAATATTGTTTTTATTGTGTTTTCTGCGAGCGCAGCGGCGCAGTAACGACCGTTCATCACGAAAACATGCCTATATAATTCTGACCCCCTTCAACCCCCACATTTATAAAGTAAAACTGGGGTTTACAGGGGTATACATTATTTTTCTTATTTTTGCTCAAAAACATAGATTGTGGGTACGCGTTAGAACCGCCTCTGCGAGGCGGTTCTAACGAGTACTATAATCTATGTTTTGAGCAGAAATATGAAAAATATCAGAGTTTTTTATCTGAAAATTTTCAGTTTTTGGAGGTGAAATTTTCTATATATTTGAATAAGCATGTTTTCGTAATGTTGAGAACGCAATGTGGATATAGGCAAGAATGGAATTTAAAAAAAAATCTTGACAATGGTGCTTTTTGATGCAAATTTGATCAAAACTGAAAGGAAAATAAGAAAGTTATCTAGGTTTGAAGATGTCAAAATTGCTTGGTATGGGCGCGCTACCTTGGATATTCAATTAGAATTTATGAAGTCATAAAGCCTTATTTAAATAATTATCCGAATAAATATTCTTCGCAATAAAAGTTTGACTCTATACTTGTGTATATACCTTACTCTGTGGAATATATTGATTTTTAGTGAAATAATGCACATTTTCCGTCATCTAGAATATTTTATATAACATTTTAAAACAGTTGAACCTCACTATATATTTAAAATGGCTACTTCCTTGACAATGACACTAGAAGTTTTAAATGTCAACAACTTTCTTAATTTTTGTTCTCCTTTAAAAACTAGTCACACAACTTATTAATTTAGAAGGAAGCGTGTTAACAACTGAACCGCTGCGCTCTCACAAAACACACAAATACATACATACATACGTACGTACGTACGTACGTTTGTTTGTGTTGAGGTTTTACGGCCCAGTCAACCCAATGGGGTCATGTCGAGTGCGGTCAGTTTGCCAAACCACACGTTTACTGGGCAGGCTTAGTCCTCTAAGCGGTTAACCAGTATTGTGCACATTCTTTCGCCAGAAACTGACAACTGCCCTTGTTGAATCAGCGGAAGGGAGCGAATGACCGTAGAAAATATTTCATGATCAATCTCCGCGAAAGAATGTTGCCGACCTCGGCGGGGGTTGAACCCGCGACCTCCTGGTCTCCAGTCGGACGGCGCATCCAACTGAGCCACCGAAGCCGGCTCACGTACATACATACATACATACATACATACATACATACATACATACAGATTGTGCGTATATGTTGAGAGGGGTGGGTGTGGGGGGAGGGTAGGGGGTGTTTATTCAAGCGAAAGAGCAAGTTATAGTAGGTTATACATGATTGTGTTTGCCAGTCAGCTTGACCCAGCTGGGGATCGAACCAGCAATCTCCCGATCTAAAAGCGGACGCTCCACCAACTATGCCACTCAGACAGGTTACATGTATGTGTTACACAAATTCATGTACAAAACTGTACTTGTGTATCCCTCAAGGTAGATTAACACCAATTGTTTGAACAAGCATATTTACTTTTCCAATATATATATATTGAATGACAAGGTCAACAAAAGATTTAACTGCTTAAATATCAAGGTATAAATTGGTATTCAGACTTTATTGTATTTTAATGTGTTATATATACCCTAAATATTTTCAGACAGCGTTTGACCTGAACCAACAGCGTACACCCAAATCCACTGATTAGGGTCTGCACTGTTGACAACTCATTCCCGCAGTTTTAGACACATTAACAGGTCATAAAATAAATAGACCTTTTTACTTTAACCCTTGTCTTGCTGAATAAATTAAGATGCCACGCCCACTTCTAATTTCCAGCCAATCAGATTACTCGATCCGGGTTTTTGATAGAAATTCACATATATAATGACAAACAGTGCAGATCCGGGTCAGTTGGCAAACTGATCTGGATCTACACTGTTTGCTGGATCTACACTGTCAGGGCATGTGGTGTTCAGCAAGAGAAGGGTTAAGAACAAGCTGCTCCAAGACAGAAACAACCTGTAGGACCCGTATTCTGTGTTGTCATCCGAGTGCTGTATTTACCCAAAGTTTACGGACAGTCGGGCCTGAGCAAACAGTGTAGACCCAGATCAGACGCCGCAGGATGCGGCGTCTGATCAGGGTCTTCACTGTTTGCAACTAATCCCGCAGTTTTTAGACAAACATTAAAATGGACTTTTTCATTTTAAGGACAAGTATGGTAAGGAGTTAAGGTGTTCGATTATTGACGGTGAAAACAGGACAAGGAGTTCCTAATTATGACGCGCTATGTTTAGGAAACGGCCCTTTTACCAAAGAATGCCTATTCGTTTGCCTTAATTGCCCACGTGACTTTATATTCTGTATGTGGGCGTGAACAAGAAAAAAAAGTGAAGAAACTCAGGAGAAGCCACAATTACGAAAACATGCCTATTCAAATATACTGAAAATTTTACCACCAAAATATGAAAATTTTCAGATAAAAAAATTCTGATATTCTTCATATTTCTGCTCAAAAGATAAATTGTGGGTACTATGTGTTTTTTTTTTAGCAAATTAAGAAAAAGAATGTATACCCCTGTAACCCCAGTTTTACTATATAAAGAGGGGTTTAAGGGGGTCAAACTTATATAGGCTGTTTTCGTGTTGGTCCACCTCCGATAAAGAGGGAAAGAGCGAAGGAATGAGAGACAGCTGTCATATATCTCTATGAACAACTAGGTCCAGTTATTTGGTTTCCTCTGTTTTTTTCATTAGCATCTCAATTAAGAAAAGTTTCCAGTTCCTTTAGAAATCTAAATATGGTCATATGCCAACAGAGCTTCCAACATGTATATATATATATATATATATATATATATATATATATATATATATATATATATATATATATATATATATATATATATATATTACGGAAAGGTTTCTCCGCCACCCTTGTTTTACAAATATAAAATGAATTTGAGTCGTTTTGTAAGTACATATATATATTTGAAACATATATCACATGTAAAGCTGGCGATACATACATTTTTTAAAAATAGATATAAGTCATTATGCGATGTTTATACATCTGAACTGCAAATATAATTCGTATAGTTTAAAAGATGATGATGATCTGTTTGTTTCAATCCAAACATCAGTTATTTCAGATCAATGTCGAGAAAACAGTGTTTTTGTTTTTTTGTACGTGCACCAGATATAGTATGACCAAGCTCTTGAAAGGATTCTCCCTCGAGAGCAATGAAATCAAATCAGCATGATGTTTGAGCCACACCATAGATCAGTAAATCTTAAACCTTAAATCGCTATAACTTGAGGGATTCTTTAAGTGAGCACAGTAATGGAACAATAATAAAACTATTAGTGAAGATACCCAATAAATTCCACAATAACGGAGAACAGAAAGAAGAAGAGAAGAAGAACACTGAGAAACAAGCGTCATATTTGCAATAACAGACGCACAAACAAAAGCAGATCTGCAAAAGTGGAACGGTCAGTAGAAAAAATATTGGGAGGGACTTCACTCTTTATTCTGAAGCAGCTCCAAATTCCAAATAGATGTTCGGTCCTTAACAAGGCGGTCTTTCTATTTGCAGCTTTTCCTTGTTCCTACCTCGGATATTGCAGTTGTAATCGTCCTTACCAAGCCTGTTCAAATTATAGCCCTGGGGTCACTTGTTTTACATACTAATATAACGAAAAACTTTAAAAATATGTGTGACAATAGAAGGCTCAGGACTTTGATATTTGGTATGTATCTTCATCTTGTAGACCTCTACCAAGATTGTTCAAATTATGTCCGGGTTTCGCTTGTTTCACATAGACTCATATAGGAAAAATCTTAACACACCATCCTTTTTAAAACTAGAAGGGTCAGGCCTTTGAAGATCTTTGATATTTGGTAGCTTTATCTAATGAACCTCTACCAAGATTATTCAATTAAACCCCCGGGGTCAAAAATGTCCCTGCTTAGTGGCACCTTTATTTTACATAGACATATATAAGAAATAAAAAGTGTAAAAATCTTCTTGTTTGAAACTAGAAGGCACAGACCTTTGATATTAGGTATGTACAGTCATCTCATAGGCTTTCACGAGGTTGTTCAGATTATAGTCCTGGGATCAACAACGACCACGCAAAAGGGGTCCCTTGTTTTACACAGGCTCATTAGGGAAAACTGGATAAAAAATATCTTCTGGTGTGAAACTAGAAGACTTAGACCTTCTATGTTTGACATGTAGTGTCATCTGTTAGACCTCTACCATGACTGTTCAAATTATAGCCCTGGGTCGGAAATATCCCTACCCAGGGTCACTTGTTTTACATAGCCTCATATAAAGAAACACCTTAAAATTCTTCTTGTGTGTAAACTTGAAGGCCCGGGCCTTTGGTATTTGGTAAGGAGCTTTATCTAGTAAACCTTTATCAAGATTATTCAAATTAGAGCCCTAAGGTCAAAAATTGCTCCCTCCTAGCGGTCACTTGTCATCTCGCCTGAGCTTTTGTGATCGGTCACCATCCGTTTTTGTCAGCCCATCCGCCCGTCTTATCACAATGTCTTTATTGTATAAATTTTTACCAAATTTGGATGTACTGATCCTTGGGTGGTCTTCTTTGAAAGTTGTTCAAAGATCGGATAAAAAATGAGGTACTGATTGGCATACACGGTATCGATACTCCATTTTATCGGACAATCATGTCACTCCTAAACATGAAATTTATACAAAAACTCTTACAGCAATCTGCTTGGGTGAAATTTTAATATGAAGTTTGTATAATCTGTTAGCTCTTATGAGCGATATAGAACCATCACGGTCCTCTTGGTTCATAGTTTCTCTATGGTCGCAACCACTGTGGGAAATACTAGATATATCTCACAACTTTGAAATGCGATATTTGTTTCAGTAGAAAATATTGAAACGGACAAAACTGACGATATATTGATAAAACAAGGGTGGCGGGGAAACGTTTCCGTAATATATATATATATATATATATATATATATATATATATATATATATATATATATATATATATATATATATATATATATATATATATATATATATATATATAATTTACTATGCAATAGTATATATAATGTTAATAAATCTTTCATATAGATGTGGAAAAGTTAAAAACCACTTAGATTTTACTGAGGACCTATGAAAAAAATCAGAGTGTTCCAATTAGAAAGACCTGATCCGTATTTGGTCTACTTTACGCTTTATCTGGCAATGGAGAAAATAGAAAAAAAAATGCTACTATCTCTCACACGACGGCAGAAAACGTACCTCCGGACATCTGCGGCGAGCGAAGATTCAGATCAGCCTGAGCATTCTCGCAGTATGATTAGACTCTTCACTGGGCGCATTTTGGATAGCTAATGATGCAAAGTTTACTTATGTGGACAACGAAGAGTCTGATCAGCTAGACTGCGCAGATGTGCAGGCTGATTTGAGTCTTCGTTGGGAGTATCTGTCAGGGGGTTATGTGTTCGCACGTTGTAGCACATATACCTAAACTACTAGCAAATACCCCAACTTCCTCTTTTTCAAGTGTGGCGATTTTAAAGCTAAAGAGAATCTAAAAAGGACATGTATGACCAGGCTAATGTGGTCCATTGATGTCCATATATGGGATCAGGACCCGTCTCTTATTTTCTGTATTCAAATACGATGGATATTAAGGACAAAACATAGAGATGGCCAGTAGATAAGTGAAATTAACTTTACCCAGTGCCATCTTTCTCCCCTCTTTAGTTCACTGCCCCCTCCCCCCACCCCCTTCACACAACTTCCTTTCCCTCTATAAACATATATGTGACCCTTTAAAACTGTTACGGTTAGTGGGATGGTGTGAGAGAGCGATCTGGCACAGCAAAATTGCGCGAAATAGTGTGTGTGTGTGTGTGTGTGTGTGTGTGTGTGTGTGTGTGTGTGTGTGTGTGTGTGTGAATTTGGGCCAAAACATCTAGTACCAAAACGTCTATTCTCAAAACGTCTTCTCCCCAAACGCCTACTGGCGTTTGGAGAGTAGGCGTTTTTGGGGGAGACGTTTGGAGAGTAGACGTTGTGGGAGTGGTATTTTCGAGAGTAGGCGTTTTGGAAGTAGAGGTTTTGGAAGTGGGCGTATTGAGAGTAGATGTTTTGGGAGTAGAGGTTTTGTATAAAGTCTCTCTCTCTGTGTCTCTCTCTCTTCTTCTTCTTCCCTCTGTCTGTCTCTCTGTCTGTCTGTCTGTCTGTCTCTCTCTCTCTCTCTGTCTCTCTCTCTGTTTTTCGCTTAAAGAATTTTGTATGCTACCGTTCGGCATTACTAGATGTCTTGGTTTGAATTACTGTAGAGGGTATTTTATGTACCAAAATGGGGCGAATGTAAAATATCACGTATTTGTAAATAAACTAACACAGGAGACAAAATAAAGTTATAATTTAACCTACCGTCCAGTAAAGTAGTCCAAACGAGTATACAAATAAATAACACAGTTCCCATTTCTTTTCGTTTTGTTTTTGCCTGTTTTTATTTGGCTTCCTTATATCTTATGACGCCGAAATTTAAGTAATAAATTCCTATTTTTAATCTTATTTAGCTTAAGTTTTAAGACTTTCTTGTGTAACTAATACAAAACGGTTCGGATTACGGTGTCAAAACATTATATCCCTTCGTGTAATAACACAGCTTGAACACAAGAGGTCTTCGAAAAATAGCACAATGTTTCACAATGATAATCAAAGTATCACGAGTTGTTCTGTATAGAAGAAAAAAGAATATATATTTTCCTTTATCAGAACCATTTTATGTTTTCCATGGGTTTAACACGCTATATTAAACTTCCGTTAAATTTTTGGCGGCTCTAGTTGATACACTTGACGGCTAACTCCGGAATTAGTTTTGAAAGTCCAGAGTTTTTTTTTATTATTATTTTATTATATATATATATTTATTCATTTTTTTTTAATCAAAGTACCGTACCTTCCCAGAACTACGCATTCAGACAAAGAGGCCTGAGTAAACAATGTAGACCCAGAGTCTACCTTGTTTGCCAGCAATACTGTTCGCCAGCAATTTTAGACACATTCACAGGTAATCAAATGAACTTTTCGAAACTTAAGACGTATAAAAAATGTAAAAATGCGAATATTTTAGAGTAAATACGGTATTCAAAATTAATCAAATTAATCCAAAAGTTCCACCCCAGCAGGCACATGACGTTTATACAACGTCAGCTCAACGTCGATGCAACGTCATGACGTTGCATCGACGTTGAGGCGACGTTGTATTAACGTCATGTGCCTGTTGGGACTGAAAATTTTGAGTTCAGTTCGTCCTTCCGTCACCTCCTACAAGATCTATGCCAGTGTCTTCGAAGAGGCGACAGCTGATTACATGACACCTAACTGTCATTCCGTCTCTTGTTTTGAAGAGTTTAGTGGGATAGCTCTCAGGCGAGTACATTACGAAAACATGCCTATTCAAATAAAATGAAAATTTTACCACCACAAACTGAAAATTTTCAGATTAAAGAAATTCTGATATTTTTCATATTTCTGCTCAAAAAGGCGAGGCGGTTCTAACGAGTACCCACAATCTATGTTTTGAGCAGGAATAAGAAAAATAATGCATACCCCTGTAAACCCCAGTGTTACTATCCAAAAGTGGGGTTTAAGGGGGTCAGAATTATACTATATAGGCATGTTTTCGTGATGATCAAGTACCGTATTGGCCATTTGAGCTAAAACAAAATAAATAAATAAATAAATAAATAAACAAAATAAAAGCATTATAGACTATAGAACATTTGCAAAAATGTTTAAAATATCTAAGGGAACTCAGTGGGAGTCTATTAGTATCATTGCGAAAACACACCTATTCAAATATACTGAATATTTACCACCAAAAAATGAAAATTTTCACATATTTCTGCTCAAAACATAGATTGAGGGTACTCGTTAGAACCGAGGCGGTTCTAACGAGTACACACAATCTATGTTTTTGAGCAGAAATAAGAAAAAAAATGTATATCCCTGACAACCCCAGTTTTACTATATAAAAGTGTGGTTTAAGCGAGTCAATTACAGTAGAACTTCAATGGCGCGAACATCTTTGGGACCATGGAAATTTGTTCGAGACATGGGTAGTTCAAGCTACTGAGGGTTAATCATAGCGCCAGGTCAGGAGGCTAATGGGGATAATTCAAGATTGTCTTTTCTAACTTTTATATAATAATGGTATGTTGTGTTTACTCAGTTGAATCGCCTCGATGAGGCGATTCAAATCAGTACACTTAACATACATTTTGAGCACAAATCAAGAAAATATCTAAATATTTGTTTTCTTGGGCTACTGGAAAAATGTTCTACGGACTCAGACTAGTTCGAGTCATCCACGGTAAACGAGTCATCCCTGTTCGAGCCATCGAGGTTACACTGTATATAGGTACGTTTTCATGATGTTACCAAATGAAACTGTAGCAACATATGAAATGTACCATTTTCTTACCATATTTACCCTTAGTATTCAGACTCTTTAACTCTTACACCTTTCCACAATTGTCCCAGAATTTTAACATCTCCTTTTTACTACCTTTTGACATGCTATAAAGCTGTTCGACGTGTGGCGCACGGTGTAAACCCTTATCAGACGCCATATTCTGTGGATTGTGATCCCAGTCTGTTCTGTTTGCACAGGTTGCTATCCGAATACTTAGGATACATAGATATTTCATTGATATATGTATACACGTTCGTAAGTTTTTGTGTATTATGGACACAGGTGACCTGATGTATCAAACTGACACAGTCTTGTCTGTTCTACGTCAACAAGTTTATGTAATCTGGACCCCCCAGGATTTAATATAATACGTAGTGAAAACTAGGGTATAGGGAGCTTAATTCAACAGGAGCGGATCCAGACGGCTCGTGGGTGGGGTGGGGGTGGGGGTGTCGATCGAACCCTCGTTTGACTGTTTCATTTTCAGATATTGAATTTGATCATTTTTTATACCATACACTAACCCTAATAAATAGTCGCTTACCTTACACTTCACCTTATAATTTTAAAATTTCAACCAGATCATTTTTACTAAGGACGCGAACGTGTCTAAAGTTGCTGGATAAGTGGCAAACAGTATAGACCTTGATCAGACGCCGCGTTCTGTGGTGTCTGATCTGGGTCTATATTGTTTGCTCAGACCTTTCTGTTCTAAGAACAGAATAACTGGATCAATTCAAACACCCTCGGAAATTTTGAACCCCCTATTAAATAATCCTGGATCCGCCCCTGTTCAAGTTGTTTGTTCTTTCTTTTTATTATCACCACTGTACAAATCTTCAATAGTGGTCATTTTAATAAAATCTTTATTATACATATATTTATGGTAAAATGCTATGACATGGAAGAATACATTTTGCATAGGTACATTTATGTTGACATGACGACATGATATTAAATCTGTTGTGTGTAAAGATCTTCTCAAAACAGGTGTGTTTTGTTTACCTTTGAAGATGATTAATACTTGAAAAGGAGTAGAAACGAAGATAGAGCTACAATGTTACCCTATCATTCAGTGAAATGTAAGAAAAAAGTGTTCAAATGCTGTCTGCTTTAATGTGTACAGACTCAACAGGTTAAAGTTTTCAGCTTTTAACTTCGGAACCTCTTTGATGTACTGGGTCAAATTTAGGTTAGCCTTTTTCAATGGAAAGTTAGTTAAACAAAATGTTCCATACCCACTTCACAAGTTTTAGACACAGTCATCAAGGAAAGCCTTTATTTATTCAGAACTCCATATTTCACAAGTTTACATTGTGAAAAAGAGAGGTTTGGGGCGGAGTTCAGAAATCATGAGGAAATTAAAGGCTCCATATTCCTCAAAAAATAGACATATTATTATCCAAGAAAGGTTTAATAAATTGATATATGGTATTAATACAATCACAAAATGTGGCACCTGACAGCCTGTAAAATTTCATCTAGTCTCTTGTTCTTGAAATGAAATGATCTTTTTATAGTATCTCTGAATTAATGTTGCCAACATTAATTCAGAGATACGATAAAAAGTAATTCCGTTTTTGATCAAGTTCAAAAACGAGTGACTAACTGAAATTTTACAAGCTGTCAGGTGCCACATTTTATGATCGTATTAATACTATACATCAGGGCCCAGTTGTTCAAAGCTAACGATGTCGTTAGTTAACGATTCGTTAAAATTTACATCGAGTGATACGCAAATATGCTGAAATTTTTTGCTGAAAAAATGTGAGTAGCTTTTGCAGTGCAAAAGCTACTCACATTTTTTCAGAAAAAATATCAGAATATTGTATATTGAATCCACTAAAACAGTTAACGAAATGACCCTTAACGAGCTCGTTAAGCTAACGACGCTTTGAACAACTGAGCCCAGTTTATTAAATCAATCTGGGATTAACAATTGTCTATTTTTTAGGAATATGAAGCCTTTAACGTGATGGCCGTTTCTTACAAGGAACACATTTTCGTAAGATCCTGTTTGCTTTTCTGCGCACCAATACCCTTCTGAAAAGGGTTTTTTTTTACCAAAAAGAAAGAATTTACCCCAAGGGGACAGTTATGACAGAGTTCCTTCATCTGAATATATATTCATTCTACCTAGTTATACATGTTTGCATGGCACAACTCAAGTAATGAACAGAAACGAATGACTGATGAAATAATTTAATTTTGAATTCATGTACAAAGATAGCACAACAATGTAATTATCACAGCATGCTTTGTTACAACTCTAAATGCAGAATTCGGCAGATAACAACAAAAGATTGCCCAAGGGCACTGACTACACCAGGGCTGCGTTCAGAAGTGCAGATTGATAGTTAACCAGGAAAACATGCCTATATAATTTTGACCCTCTTAAACCCCACTTTTATATAGTAAAACTGGGGTTTACAGGGGTATACATTATTTTTGTTATTTCTGCTCAAAAACATAGCTTGTGGGTACTCGTTAGAACCGCCTCGAGCTTTTAGATGACAATGATGCATGACGGTGTTTTTAACATCTCTTAAAAATACAGTCAATCCTCTTTATACTGACACTTGATCGAACGGCTAAAATTGTTAAAGTTATAATTTGATTGGCACGAAACCTTTATTCTTATCTGAGCAGTGCCCATGCTTCCCGTTATAAAGCTCTTTAAAGGTCAATTTACGTCTTGTTTCAGATCGATTCAGATCTAGTTTGCATCAAAATGCTTGTTTGCTGAGTGAACATTTTCATGTATAAAATAAATTCTTGAGCCGTTCACTTTTATAAATAGAAAATAAATAAATTAATGAATAAAATAAAGAAAAAATAAATAAAGAAACATTTCGTGTTGACAGAGATATTTCCAGTAACGCATCAAACAGGATATATGTATAAATTTTCTGCATAAAAAATAAAAAATAAATCTATTCAACCGGCATTAAAACAAATACTGATATGGCGTCAACTTAATGTTCATTACGAAAACACGCCTATTCAAATATATTGACAATTTTACCACCAAAAAATGAAAATTTTCAGATAAAAAAATCCTATATTTTACATAGTTCTGCTCAAAACATCGATTGTGGGTACTCGTTAGAACCGCCTCGATGAGGCGGTTCTAACGAGTACCCACAATCTATGTTTTGAGC